>JAMKCH010011692.1:0-58213 GCA_023653785.1 Ophioderma brevispina
GGTGGGGTCAATTTGAGGCCACGATAATCTCCAGACGACGACGATTGACTACCAGACATTTATCGCCAACTGCTTAATCTGTGAAGCCCGGAAAATGCCATCGAGCCGTCTTCGTCGTTTGCGGAGAAGACACCATGGAATCACCGTTTCCCGCCAACTGTAACAGATTGCCTTCAACATGGTTCCCGAGCAAGACAAAGGACCAATGTCCACGCTTATCTTCACCAAAGAGGTGCTCGCCTTTGCTGGGCTCGGTGCATAGAAGATTACAGTTCGGACACTGGCGACATGTGTCTTTATGGACCGATAGCTATTAACAAGCCTTTCTTCTTCTTATATTTCCCCTTTGAAAGGGTTTTCATAGAATGATTGAATTTGATGTTTTGAGCCAATCCAGCATGCCATTTTCAGGAACTGGTGGAGGATTTTTTCGGGAGTCTAAATGCGATGTTTCCTTTGTTTTGTTCTGTTTTCTGGATGCAGAAAGAAAAAGCTCTCCTCGGACCGCTCTCATAATTTTTTTTTCTGTCTTGAAGGTTTATGAAGGCTTCCCATCTACTTGATTAATTTTCCCCCCGTGACATGAACTTCACCAAATTCTTAATATAAACACAATCAAAATAAGTTACGTTGTATGTTAAACATGGATGAATAATCTCTAGTCTAATGAAAAAAAAAATCCATCCTGGGATCCGGAAAATCCACATCACCAACGGACTATAACTGCAGAACGATACATGCCCACTTTTCTGGTAATGTCTCATCTCAAGCGTTGTTTATAGCCACTGTTAGCAAGAAAAACCACCCCTTAGAGGACTTATGTTGATCTGACTGAGAACACTTTTCAAAACCAATCCTAATGCTAAAGGTATGAACATCTCCCATGAGTGTGCAAATGGATCTATGCAATAAAGTTAATATGTTGGACTCCCTAGCAATCTGAATTATAATGTTTTATGCTTTATTCGTATAGGCTTGATTGAATTTCCTTTTCATCATGCCGTATACACCAAGGAGACTTAAAGTGGCTCCAATGAAAAAATGTTGGGATAAATGGTTGTGTCGGTCAACCCTAGGTCACATTGCACAATAGCACGGGGAACTAGAGGACAATCGCGAATATTATGGACAACATCAACTCTTCCAACACAAGAAACACAAAATGCCACTACTCGTGGCCAGTGGGATTTTAAATGATGGTAAATTCATACTCATTAAAAATGACAACATAATTGCAAGTGCAATGCCTATCTAACAACACTATTAGAGGTGTAACCTTTGTTTGACTGAAGAATATTTTTGTTCTCATTTTAATAAACATATTAAACAACAAAACAAATAAAATAACAATAAACCAATTTCAATACACAAAGTTAATAACTCTTTACACTTTCTAACTATAAAGAAATTAAAAAACTTAATCATACGCCTAAACCACACAAACCATTAAATATTTTATTATGCAACAAACTCTGATGTCTTCACTTGAACATTGGGGTGTAAGCACAGGAAGAAGCATCACTATCAATTTCAAAATAGCCTCTTCCTTGTTAGGCAGTCTGCAAGAACTGTTATCCTTTAGTGTTGGATGGGTTCCATCCTAAAACAGCTTATATTGCACATATGTTCAAACAGTCGTAACTGACATTTGTGGCGAAATTGAGTTTTGTCGATTACGAAAAAAGGTTTTCCCTCACATGAGCGTCCATCAGGGGCAGGGTCGAAAAAAGAGGAAAAGGAAGCATTTTTGTACTATAAATTAGATTAAGGTTAGAATTACCCCCTCACAAGTAAATAAAAACTTAAAATGAAATTGAGGATAAAATTAGCAACAACACCAACAAGATCGGTATGCTCTCAGTTTGTGAACGTGTTGCCCAACTCAAGTTGAATCATGTTTTAAAAATTGGTGGCACGTATCTCCTCACTGATTATCTTGGTCGGCCCATTTTATCCGTATTTCCACCATAAGTGATCACTAAACTGGGATATCCAGGGGACTGTAGTGAAAGAGTGTCCGCTTGCCGGATAAAATTTGAATTTTTGTACACAAGTACTTGTAGGCCTGTATCCATAAAATTGATGGAAGCACTTGCCCACCCCCCCTTAATGACCCCAGGTTGGGTTTCAAGGTTATCAGGGTTAAACATTTTAAAATGTTCCGATTATGTTTTAAAGTACACCATGAGTTGTGGCTGGTTACAAGATTCCTAAAAGGTATAGTTTTACAACTATCTATGGCTTATAGTTTTTGGAGTTATGGATTAAAAAACTGTAAAAATGGTGAAAAAGTCAATTTTGGTGTGTACATGGTTCAAAGTGGCAAAAAGTTGCTTTGATTCAGGTAATAGGTGGTGCAAATTGTTTCACTGCTTAAGGAGGCTGTAAAGTCAGGAATTTAGTCAAATTGGCCAGTTTTTAGTTTGGTTAATATTTAATGTCCATTAACATGTTTTTTTCCATATATTTTAACAGAATCTATATATATTTATTTTTTTCCTCGTATTTGTTCATTTTACTTTTATAGTTACGCATTTTTGAACAAAAACAATCACATGGGCTGAATGCCAAAAGAGCGGGTAATTTCGGGTACTACGCAAAACGCGTCTGTGCTATTCGGCGGGCGCGATGTAATGATGGCATCAGAAACGCCTTGATGCATCGAGTCGATATGACGCATGTCCATAGTAACTTGTATGCAATTTTAAAATGGTTGCCCACGTGAGATGCGTTTGAAAAACAGAATGGGATGTTAATTTCACGATTTGAGCCTCATAAATTGGTGAATTTTGATCATAAGTATGCCCGATGATGTAAATTTTGACCTGGTGCAGAAGCAGTGTGAAGACTAATAGATGAAACGCTTGTGTTTTGGACTAAGGCCATATTTGTAGCGAAACGGACATAAATTTGGACAAAAATGGCGATGTTCTCTGTGTTCACTTTCGGCGATAATTCGTATTTTCGGTTCCCATTACTCGAAATCCATATCAGAAGGTAAGAAATGGGGAAAATGGCCTCGTATAAAGCATACAAATCTAGGGGTCGGTATTTTTTGTTTTCATTTTTGGTTAAAAATCGTGATTTAATGTCGAAAACCTTTGTGAACAATTTGGCGTTGTTCCAATTGAAACCCCGCTGTTTTTGGCTTTTTTGGCAAATAATTGATAATAGTGCTGAGAATTTGAAAAAAGGGGAAATACCGACCCTAGAACTATGACTCTGTAATATAAAAAAAACAAATAGAACCGGCCATTTTTATCATTTCCTATAATTTTTTATAGGGAAGCCACAAAAAATGGTGAAAATCTCCATTTTTTATGATTTTCTCAAAAATACGTAATTTTGGGGGAAAAATACTATCATATTTGGATCCTTGAGTCATTTCCTTTTCACATATGTATACTTTTATCTATGTTGGCACAACAATTAAGAAAGATACGGCAAAAAACATTCCTTTGAATCCTGACTTGACCGCCACCTTAACCCGTGTCTTCGCCAACCTTTTTTGTAACACGGTTTTACCAAGGGGGGGGGGGGGGAGGGTGGTTTACCACCCCCCTCGAGATTTGTATAGTAGAGCCCCGATGCTTTGAGTTTTTGATACCACTGGATTCGCTAATGGTCCTCCTCTTTCCATTGATACCAAAATAAGTACCACATACCTATTGTGGCGTCACAATGACGTCATCAATCGTGAGTCGAAAAATTGGCATTTTTCCACCGAAAATAGGCGACATCCAATTTTGCGCTAAAAATCGCATGAATATCTGATTTCATGTCGGTTTTCAGCTCTAAATGAGGCATTTGGCTAGTTTTACATCAACAGAGTTGGTAGAGGCATGCTTGCTAATATTTCAAAAATGCCCCATAAAATATCCTTGGGTGGCAAACCTTTGACGGGTATACCCTAACCCGGTAAGGGCCTAGCCTTCACATTTTTTTTTGTCTAAAATGACCGGAAAGGATGAGAGAACGCATTACCTAGAAGCTTTTTCCGAAATTCTTTAGCATTTTAACCAGCTCACCGGAGCGCAGTTCACCCCCCCCCCCCTTGGTAAGACGAGGTTAAGATTGAATTAGGAATAGTTTTTGCCTTATCTGTTATGCTTATTTTCACGTTATCCACAAAATAGGTCAAGTCAATAGAATCTAATAGCTGCCTTATGCTTTGACTTTATTCGGCATTTTGGTTAATAACCAATTTGAACACTTAAGATAGTCAAAAATATTCCTATATTTCATTCGATGAGCTAAACCAACAATTTGAATCCACGTTTTACAAAAAATTGGATACCTTTTCATTTTTGACCCTGTACCACCAAATTGACTTGTTTCACCATTTTGACAGTTTTACCCCCATAATTCCAAAACTATAAGACAGGTATTACACACTATACTTTTTGGAATCCTTAAAACCAGACATATTCATGGTGTGTTTCAACACAATCGGAACATTTTTAATTTTTTTTTTGCCCCGGTGATAACCTTGAACTCCAAGCTGGGGGCCATGAAAGGGTGTGGCAAGTGCTTCCATAATTTTTTTTATTGATCCAATGCATAAAGTACTTGTGTACCAAAATTCAACCGTTTTATCCACATTTGCACTCACTCACATGTGATTGCTGTGCACTACAGTCCCCCACTAATATCATTTACAATTTTGTTACTCCAAGTACCAGGCAATTTATGTATTGTTCTTTTCTCAACCGCTATTTTTTTTACCATATATCAAAAAGTCATTTAGATTTTGATTATTACTCTTCACAATACTCCTCAATTCGTGTATTATTTTCTAATTCATAATGAAAGTAAGAGTACTTCAAAAATATAAAAGAACTAAAAGGCAGGGTTTCTAGACTACATTACCATCTCCAAAGTGAATTTTACAATAAGTCATAGGCGCCAAAAGATTTCTCAGAAACAATTTATCCTTGCGAGATGTGATAAAAACAAGTTAAAACATAATACTAGCTAGCAATGAAGTAAAATATTGCCATTAGCCCCATAGGAACTGATTTTTGGGGGTCATTAGTCAAGAATGAAAAAATACCGTGCCACTGTGAACCAATGACTCCCTAAATAATTCGCAGTTATTGGTAATTGCCATTTTTTATTTACAGATTACATATACCAGAATTGTGCACTGGTGTAAGTGTTGATTTCCTAGCTGATTGTCCTAATTGTGTCTTTCCCTTCCATCTTAACACTTGAAGTGACCATGGGTTTGTTACATGTCCCGTACGTGGCGTGCGGTGGGGGGGTGGGGGGTCCACACTAAGGAAACCACTTTCCCGAAGAGATTTGCACAAAATTTATACTACATGTGAAGGACCATAAGACACCCCCAAATCAGGGGCAATACGCAAGTGACATTTTTATTTGGGCTGTTAATTAGGGGCAAAACATTGTTTTCAAACCATGCGAAATGGAGCAAAAGACAGAATTTCAAATGAGCCCTGCGCTTGAAATCAAACTTTTTGAAAACTTATTTTATGTTGATATCACATTCACGAAGACCCAAATTACATCTATTTAACACAAAAACTGAAGTTTAGGGAGCCCTGTATTTTTTACGGTGGGTTTGCAAAAAATACATATCATTTTCCCTAGAGTTTCTACAGTAACTGGTTTAGCAAACCGTCCACGACGAAAAAATCGTTCTTTGTTTTCAGCCACATTAATGGGTCATTATTTTTAATGTTAATAATAATTGTTACCCTACATGTAGGTGTGAAACATATATCAGAAAAAAATTAGCTTTGGTTCCTTGATAATTAAAAAAATATTCTCAGATGACGTCGTTAGGGCCGGGGAGGGGGGGGGGGGGTCCATAGGAACCCCTTGGTCAAACATTAAGTGTTAAGTTTCGGAGTAACTTAAGCATACTTGGCATTGCGAAAAGGATTTGGTATGATTTCTGTAGCCTGACAAATTTTTGTTGTAATTCTCAAATAGTTTAATCATTAGCCCTTTAATGATGAAGCTAGAGAGAAAATGATTTATGAGTTAAATATATTAAATGTATTCAATCAGCTAATTTTTAATGGTAAGAAAATGCAGGGATAACTTTATATTAAATATCTCAAAAAGCCGCTTTTGGGTGTTACGTAGTTGTGCCATAATAAAAGGGCCGATTGAGACTACAAGTATCTGCACCTTGTGCAGAAACATGCAGAAAACAGAGTGATGAGGTTGGCATGTCTCATGTCTTGAGGTACCGAGCCCTCTATCCAGCACGAGAAAGAATAGTGTGGCGGGGAAATCAACATACTTGGTTTGGCACTCTTAAACTTCAGCTCGTATGCCAGCTATTTTGTGGGCTTTTCCTGACGACGCAGTACATAGCTTTAAAGCCGTTTCAACAAGGGACAGTGAGTTAATGGAGGTTCAGGTATCAGAGGCAAGTTGATCAATGTCGTCAAGTGCAGACTGAGGAAACTAGGGGTTCCCCTTGGTATACGACTTAGGAATAGTGATCCCACCCATGTTTCTAGTTGTTTGGTCTTGTCTGTGACAGGCTTACCTCAAGGTACCGTGCTGGGACCTCGCTGAGTTGCTGATGGCTCGAACAGGACCTTGGTGTTTGTTGCCAGTGCAGCAGCATGCTGGAAGCATTTGTCTATAGATGGTGTGCCAATGTTTACAAACACAAATTAGCACCCGGTTTCACTGACGTGATCGATTGGGGAGGGATAAGGACGTCGCATACAGGTACAACACTATTCATATAGGCTATTTTAATATGATTGAGCGCGAATTTTAAATGGACAAGTTACTACAGGGTGCGCACGCCTTTGCGCACCGCATACCTCCGGGCAGCGCTTTGTTCTTGCCCGGCGTTGAAGTAATATGTAACATCGTCGAGTACAGCCGTCTCAAAAAAAGGTAAATTTTGGGCAAAAAAACTGATTTTTTGTTCGAATAGTATTAACAGATAAGCAAGTCGTTTTGACATCACATTAACCTAAATGCCATAAGCGGGGGGGGGGTTCATTAGGGGGACCCATTTTTGTTTTTCGGGCCGGCGTTTTTTAACGCTGCAAATATATTTGGTTTATTTTATTGTAATTTGTCTAAACTTTTCGGTGACGCTTGGCATTTGGTGCAAAAAAAATCAAATCCATCGCGTCGTTTTTTGCGTTAATTGGCAGGGGCCCCAAGGGCCCCCCCCCCTCATTGCACAATGGAAGTGCCCATGACAAAAATTAAAAATCTCTAATTAGAGTTACTGTGATCTGAATTTCATAATGCATACACCAGTGACATAAAAAAAGGAAAATTAATCAAAAAAATTCTGGGAAAGTACAGTTGGCCATTGGTGTCATAATATTGATATACATCGTTTTTTATAGCGGTTTACGGTAGGAACCTATGGTTAAATACCAAGAAAACCTAAAAAACTAAAATGCCACAAGACATTTCTTATTTGTTGCTTAATATGTTAAATATAGTCATCATTCACCAATTAAAGCAATCAGCAAAAGTCTAGGGGATTCAGTGAACGTAGAAAATCAGAAAGAGAAACGAATTAGTGCTTTTTCGCCACATTTTGACGACAAAATTAAAATTCAAATGTTTTGCCCCATAATTGTCTTACTGCAACAATTTTTTTCAGTTTTTATTTCTTAATGTTGAGTCTTGAATCCTCCTAAAATGTGTGGCCCATTTCATTCTAAAAATTCCTTTGGCGAAACGTGGTTATATAATGAATGGGTCCCGAGGAGCCCCCCTTATGTCATAACGGAAGTGCAATCCCCTTATGCAGTTAAAGTGTTAAAGTAGAAAGGACCAGGCATTTCCAGTATTTGTTTCATCTCATTTGCTTGTTCAATCGAGGAGATAACTCCAGTTGACTGCGGAACACAAAAATCGAGTGTGTGCCACGGTAGGTTTAGAGTGAAAAGGTTAAAGAATTAGTTAAACATAAAGTTATTCACATCTGATTGAAAGATTATGAATTCTTTCAAAGGGATGCACTTATGTCAAAAGGATGCTTTAAAAGATACGAAAAAAGTTGCGTAATGGTGGAAGTTATTGATCTGTACTTCGGCTTTAAGATTAAAAGTGAATAACATTTGACTACTCTTGTTGTTAGAAGCGAACCTGAAGGCGCTACACCAACCGGAGGAGAGAGCTTTTATAGTATTGAAGTATCATGAAACGCAAAATCCTACCAACACCTTGATACTTTGCTCCAACATTCAAATTTCATTGACTTCAACAATTAGTAACGCATAAAGATAGTGCAATATTTAAAAAAGCAGTTCTATTGGATTTGGAGTGATTATTTGTTGCAATTCTTCATTCTGGACTATGATTTAACAGATACCAATTTTGTAATACAAGCTCCATTTGGTTGAAGTTCAATAAATATATGTTAGTTATGTATGAAAAGATATATTTATCATTGTGAAACTGATTATGTGACTATTAACACTTGGGTTGATAAACACTTAAACTGTCCTTTTGTTGTTTTAATCTGTGTTTTGTTTGTTTTGTTAAGTTGCAATCTTTTTGTAAGCTTCATAGACAGCATGGCAATAACTGCGCGAAACAACTATGCCCGTGTAAAAGTGGCACAAAATCGATTTTGGTTCATCGCAGTAAATTGTTATGATCTCTGGATTGACAAAAAGCAAATGAGAGGAAATGAGTCTTTGTTCTTTAATACTATGCAAAGTAAAAATGACTTATTTGGAAATTTCATATTTAAACCAATTGGGTTTTTCTATTGTACCACTTGTTGAGACAGCTGTAGGTCAGTTCCCAGTACTCAGTTGACACAAAACACTGAAACCGTCTGACACGGTAAACTGGCGGGTCAATTAATATTGCCTCCTTCAAACCACAGTTCAGTTAATCATTATTACACATTATGTTTGGGTATTGAATGGGACATTGTGACAAATTGCGGCAATTACAAAACATTCTTGGATAAGGTGCTAAATTTTCATGGAAGGATGTTATTAAATGCCCGTAAGTGTGTTGTGAATATTCTCCCTCTGATCTTAAAGTGATAACAAATGCCAAGAATATGGGGGTAATGTTATTAAAGCTTAATTTGGGACTGGACTACGTATTGGTATTCCATTAGTTGTTCCATGATGATTTAGGACACATTTTTACACAAAAAAGTTCAGGAAAAAGTATTCTCTCGTTGGACACATGTCATTTGCAACCAATACAGGCCGTACAAGACTAAAGCTAAAAATGCCCATAATAGGTCTTGTTATGTGGTTTTTGGGGTACAAAAAGTACTTAATTTGCAGGATGGGATGTGTTTTGTCAGTAGGTTACTTTTAGTCACTATAAACATGCGCGTTTATGCGGTGTGGTGTCTCTCCGAAGCACTTGCAGGTGCAATGCATGAAAGCATAGTAGAAAACTCAGAGATGGAGTGGGAACGAGGGCATCCAGGACTGTTCTCATGGTCCTCGTTGTTGTTGAGTTTATTGTGTCCAGCTTCATTGTGGTGAGAGCCTATTACACCATGTCTGGGGTTGTGGCATATTCGCAGCACGTAGACCAGAAGACATGGGCCGGTGGTGAGTAGTGTCGTTGGGCTGGCACCCATCAAAAACCGCTTTAAGTCATCCTTTAAATTACTTTTCTGTATCATTTTTATGGGATTTCTGGTTTTCCAACAGAAGAATGAATTTTTTACCTCAAAGTACTGCCACCCCCCCCCCCAAAAAAAACAAACCTACTTGGCTTTGATCGTTCGTTTTGGGTTGGCCCTTTTTAGGCAGATAGGCGTGACGCATGTTTGAACTGTAATTCGGTCCCATCCCATGCTTTTGATTAGCACATGTGGGTTTGCTTTGTGCTTGTACTTTTTTGGGAAACTGCCTGGGATTCCCCTGTCTCCAATGAGATGCTTTCTTAGAACCCGAATTTATTGTCATATATTGTATAATGTAACGTAATTGTACCTAGTATCCTGTCTGGCCTACAACTTCGTTTATGCGTCAAAGCATACATCATTGCCTTTGTGACTGGATTCATGATTACTATCAAAACACATCTGGATGGTAGACATTGTTGAATCTGTCACAACTCCAACTCCAACAGCAGGCGATGAAGCCAGTCCCTTATTCCTTTGCGCTGTAAACGATATTATCGCTAGAAATACGTTGTTCAGTTCATTATTTCTTTGTTTGTCGCCGTGAAGGCAACTTAAAGGAAGAACCCGTTATAACAACGATATTATACAATAAACTCTAATAAATAATTATTGACTAATTTATCGAGTGGTTCATCGAAATATCGAATTATCTTAACCTAAAATTGAATGAAAACCATATAATCGGACCATGCTATTAACAATCCGCGATTAGTGTTATAAAGTGTTATTGCGATACGGCCGGCACGATTGCGTCATTCAAACCATAGTGAAATATTCAGTATTAGGCCAGATCACTGTGAAGGTGTATGACACACTGTGGCCGTCCGTATCGCAAACGTTTACATATTCCAATAATACACTAGGCGAATTTCAAATAGCCACATGTTCAGACCAAAAAGTTTGTATTCATTTTTTGGTTATCGTATTGATTCCGTGATCCATGAAACTACTCAGATTTGTTCAATTAATTATTTTTAAGCGAATATATTTTATGTATTTCTTAGTTAGATTATTTTAAACTTTAGACAGAAGTGTTTTCTAATAAACAGGCTTAATTTTGGTATTTTTCAAGCCCACCCGTTGTTCAGAGGAACACACCAAGCTTTAACAGCAATATAATAGGATTATAATAGTATGCACGGTCTCTATACGATATTTCTGTATAGCTCTAAACAATTCTTCGGAGCTCATGACCCAATGTCAAACAAAGAAAATATACCGTGACCATGTATTCTATACTGAAAATAGAACATCAAGTCTGATCTATTATAAGCCTATGATTAGTGACTCTCCACAGATCATCTCTAGGTGGTAGCATCCTCCCCTCCCTAAACTACGGGTGAAAATAAAGTATCAACATCTTCTAAAAAGGACAAAGTTCACCTCGTCAACAGATAGCAAACTGCAGACCACAGGAACGTACTTTAATTTTTTTTCTGAATACTTATTGCACGCTGTAAAAGGAGATTAAACAACCGCATTGTGGGGTAGAAGTGGGTATTCCAGCTCTCTCATTCTCATTGTCTTTATCATTGTCGTTCAAGACAAGGCTGTTCCCTTGTTTAATCAACAAGACATGGTTTCTTTTAAATCAAAAGTTTTTACAGTGTGAGATAGAATATTATACTTACCTGCAGGGGTTGGTGGAGACATTAACGTTGTGTACAACGTCGTACCTGGAAAACAAACAAAATCAAGTCCTGAAACGTAACAAACCAACATCAAAGGACAATGGTCACAAAAAAATTGAAAGTACACTTATCTTAATTAGTTACATAAACTTTACTGACATGGGTATCTGTGAAATGGGTGGTAAATTGTTTCAGTTGCATTCAGCCGGTTTTCAAAACAACATTGCTTACAACAAAAATAAATGAATGGGCGCGAATTTAGATAGACAAGAAGACAGTTGCATACCGGGCCCCTTATTCTCCGGGCCTACCGCCTGATTTACATTTGTAGTTAGGAAAGGTTGGATAATGTTACGCATTGTTACCATTTATGCGTATCTTAAATAACGGATACATTATCACTGATCGGGAGAGTGGAGCGTTAGCCCTATTCTGAAAATCTATCATTCTACATTTAAAAACACAAATAAGGAATAAAAACACAAAGACACAAAACTAACCGGTTGCACTGTGTTTCGTCAGTTCCATATCACAGTCTTGATGCCATCGCCCAAAACCCAAAAGCCTAGTGATACACTTGTCAGTTGTCACACCAGGAAATTCAATGGGTTGTGGCAGGTTACTATGCAAAGAGAAGATTAAAAAGCTTGTGTTAGATAGTTGAACTAGATACGCAGCGAAATACAGAGAAATCAAAACAGTTGGAATAATGCATTTTTAGCTTAAATCAAAGAACGTATGACAATACCTATTATCTACGTTAATGTGAACAAAAACACCAAATACTTAAAAAAAACAGAAGTATTCAGGAAATGTGTCACACCGTCTCCGGGAAATAGGACAGTACAATCGAATGGCATCTCACAAATCTACACTAAAAACTGATTGTGGTTTACACCAGTAGAGAAGAAACAGACATCAATCATATTTGCGTTGCGGTCAAACTGTACAGGTCATGGCGCACGACATTACGTTATAAATCACTGGTATGTTCACACGGAAAGGCCTTTTTGATCTCAATTCGAAATTTTGATACGCACGTAAAGAAATTACAAATCAGATTAAAAAGCCGTATTATCTGAAATACACGGATTCAAGCCAACCCACTGCAGGTCATGTGTAAGCACATCTATGCCAGTAACCAAAATACAAAGTACGAATTTTGTGATTTTTTCGAGGTTTCGGATCAGCAAATCGTTGCTTATCCCTTTAATATAGTCCGGGGGCACTCGCATATGAATGGATAGGGAGGGAAGGCTCCCGCGCTTCCAAACCAGGGGGCATTCGGTTGACAAAGGACTGAACACAAAATGTGATGGTTCGTTGGAGAGAGACAGCAAATTGCCACAAAATAGGGGGTTTCCCAAGTGACAAAATTGCAAAAAATTCCAAAGGGGTCTTTTTGGGTGAGATTTTGCACCTTTTCTAAACGTAGAGGGTCTTTGCGTGAAATTTTCCAAAATTTCCCCCCAAAATAGGGGGTCTTTGGGTGACAGTGTTAACATTTTCACCAAAATATGGGTCTTTGGGTGAAATTTTCAAAAATATGGGGTCTTTGGTGGACAACGAATCACGATGTTGAACAGCCCTGGCATAGCCGTAACTTCCAAGATGGGAGTGCCCCGGAATAGAGTATATGTCTTCTATTAAAACGCAATTCATAGGGGTTATAAACGGAATTCGAGGTTGCGAGCGGGCATATACCGAAAAGCAAATTGCTGCTTTGCAAAATGATGGTATAATCGTGGGCATTATTATTTCTCAATGTCCAAATATTAATTAACAATAATCTTTACAGACAGCTCAATTCCACACAGCCTATATGCACATATGCAACCGCATTGATCTAGCTCAAGCGTGTTATATACAGCAGAGGTTAGGGAATTTAAAAAATGTTTGAAAAAATGTAATTATTATTTAAGTGGACAATTTCATTGAATGATATTAATCATTTGAGAAGGTGCTTATTCTTACCTGGGCAATCAATTCCATCGAAGGTTTAAACAATCATTGTGTTGATTACAAACTAATCCATTATCAATACATTGTCCATCTTGCCATGAATGAGATGCAGAACAGCTCAGTAGATAGAGTTCGTCCCGGTAATAAAACACAATCCATATATGTTTGTCACCACACCCAATTAAGCGTGATACAGGAGCCCGTCATTGCATTAGCGAACTGACTTTTGCCACATGCGGTGATTGGGTAATCGTGGAGTTTGTTAAGAATGAAAAATGAAATCTGTTTAGAAATTTTACCCTTTTACACTGATCAGCTAGCGGTGTCTCTAAATTGTGTAGTTTATGGAGGGATAGTCATAAGGATATATATAGAATTCAGTAAGATAAGCCTTACTGAAAACCTGAAAGTGCATTTAGAAAACGATATGTTCCATAAAGTTAGAAAATACCAAGGCGATATGAGCGGAAATTGCAGAAAAATGTTTTTCGAGACGTGTGCTGGTTACAATTTCTTTTTAAATAGTTGATATGAGGGTGTATTGAATCAACGGATGTTTAAACGTGCTGACAAAGGGTAAGGGCGAGCCAAAGAGGCACTATCCGTTGATAAAATGGTTTGCGAAGGTAAAGAGATATGATTGTAGTCCCAGTCTGGGCAATTTCAATAGCTCCAAAAAAAAACTTTTATTACATTTCTCTATTGACAATCTGTTCGATTTTGTTTTTAAAAAAGTTTAATAAGTTGTACAAATTTGAATTAAAAGGCACTATCATTTGCTTAACCAGAAAATCGAGCAAAAAGAAATTATTAGGACAAAAAAGCAACCCTAATAAGGACAAAATCAGATAGCATTACTCTCCGTACAGATACTTACGCAACACGTAATTGGACGGAGATTCATATCTTGGGATACTGTTGTTTTCTTCCTCTCTATCAAATTTTCGTGTATAAGAATATAATTAAGGAGAAAATGTACAGACTTATTCTATACTTTTATAAGCTATTCCTGCAAATTTAAAATGGTTTAGTCAAGTTCGGGTGTGATACTGATAGGGTCTATTAATCGTTTATAGCCAAAATGCCATGATGTATATAAGGAAATTATCTCGACCTTCGAAGATCATGATGTGTTTATGTGGAAATATAATGCTGCTTTATAGACTAAAGTATAGCCATATTCATACCTTTCAATTGGGAAATTATTTTTTCCGCCCTTTTTTTTAAAAGGAATTTTTGTATGATCTTTAGGAGTTGTGTTTAAAAAAATGTAAAAGCGGAGGATGATATGTGATTCGTATTTTATATTGGTTGGCGAAACAAAGAGGTGTCGCCCCGTGTGGTTTTGTTTAGATTTATTTGTTTACCAAACCAGCCGAGCGAATAAACACAAAACCTTCAAAAACCCAATTCGCTCGTTTCTTTGCATATTGTCCCGAACACAAATATTTCTGCCGACCAAAATTAAAAGGGAAATAGCGGAATTCGGAATTATCCAAGCCCCCCACATTCCCAGTTGGGGCCCAGATGGGTGTAAAATTACGGTGTTAGGTGGGAGTCATGAGTGGCCCAAAATGGGCCAAAATCGCGTTCAGTGGGCCCCAGTGGGGCCTACTTGGGTTTTCTCCACTGGGTCTCGATAGCCCCAGTGGGTGCCCAGGGTTTTTGAGGTGGGTCTTACATGGGTACAATGTGTGTTCCCTCATACTAGTTATCACTTTCTGGGGTGTTGTTATGGGTCACCGAGTTGTAGTGACCCATACGGTTCAATGCGGGGGGGCCCATAGGGGGGGCTTTCACGGGCCCAAGATGGGCAAATTCAAAAATTGATTTTATTGCACCTATTTGCATGTGGCACATTAAGTGGTCCACAATTGGGTGAAAAACACACAAAATTATGGTTGTTGTTCAATCAGCTAAACATCTCCCAAAAGAGGGAATAGCTGAAGTGCAAATCGAAACAAGCTTGATACGTTTAATTTTATGGCTTGTTTTTGAGAAATTATTTATTTTAAAAAATACTTAAAAATACACATTATGATCAAAATTTGCATTTTACAGCAGAAAAATACAGGTCATCAAGACCACGCCCATATGGGTGAGCCCTGTGGAAGCCCACCTGTAGCCCATGCCCACCATCAACCCACATGGGGCCCATATAAACACCCTTGAAAACCCCATGTCCTAGATCCCACACAGACCCTTGAATACCCCAATGGACCCATTTGGGGTTGTCCCCGCCCACTTGAACCCAAGCCAATATACCCACTTATAGCCCACATGGATCCACCCTGGGTTGCCCACTTGAAGCCCTACCCCACCTATCCCACCTTGCCCATGTTAAACACATGTGGGCCCCAGAAGGGCATGATGGCTGGATGGCCGCAACCTGGCAGCTGTCAGAGTACTTTGGCTTTGTATTTATTCAGCAAGGTCAAGTTCCTGCTGTCTGAACGATGCAAAGGTGGTTCCTAGGTTGGGGTAATTACAAGCCGTTTTCTTTAATAGTGTTCTGGGTAAAGTTATGGAGTGGATTCGCATGATGAATTACATTGAGGACAATAATATTTTATTTGTGAAATTGTGAACATATGCTTTCATTTTTTCCCATCTCTTTGTAATTCTTTGAATTCTTTGAATGATCGTAAATTTACATGTAAGGGTGGACTTCCGGTGTGTCGTAGGGTTATGTCCTAGGCCTTACGGTTTGCTTATTGTGTATAACAATAATGATTCTATCGTTGATTTCAAATTAAGTCAGATTCTTGCATATATCGATGACGGGATATTGATATGAGGTTTAATCCCTGGGGCAGCGGAGAGCAAGGCCTTTGATGCCCTTACGAACATATTGTGTCCATTGAACAAAGTTATGTAAAGAATCGGCTTACTAGAAACTGATCATTCAGTTCCCCAATGGTCTGTTAATGATAGACGGACTTATGCCATGGTTGGGCGGGATGTCAAATCCGCTTGCGCTAATCTCTTAACAAAAGGTTTTAGCCCATTTTTTTGATGGACAAATAAAAACTTTTAGTTGTGTTATGTGTGCATGATAGAAAATGCATTATTCTCCAATGCTGTGATAAGGAATGATATTTTGCAGTGTCAAAGGCAAGTTATGTTCAAATAACGTTTAATGAAATAATTTCCGGGTGTACCATAAACCTTTTTTTTTACTGTGGGATAACATAATTCTTCTTACCTCTCACGGTCAATGGACAGACCTAAAACTATTAAATAAGATCTCACTTATTTTGAAATTTACTATAATACATTTGTGCCTACTATGAAGCATTCTTTTGTGTACACGTGTGGATTTAGTACAGTAGCTGTGCTGTGAGCAAATGGGTGGCTATCAAACTTTGTCAGAAAGATTCCTTCCACAATTTGTTCCACATTTCCAATTGTTGTTTTCGGGTACAACCCTTATTGTCTCTTGCCGTCACGATGTGATTTCGATATTACGGCCTATCCAAACTTGTCAGAAGATTCTCTCTAAGTTATTCTCTGCATCACGTAGGTCTATGAAATGGAAGGTCCAAAGTGTTGGCACCGGGACGTTGTAAGGCAGGTTGTCAATTTTCGTCGTCTTCGTTCCTTAGATTAGTCTTACACATCTTGATTCTTCACCTTGGAATTCCACGAATGTGCCATTTAGAATTCACTTCTTGAGATTTCTTGCCCATCAATTATATTCTTAAAGATACCATAACAATGTGTTTTGAAAGCTTTGCTCACTCGGGTGATGTCTTTTTCGCAGAGCTGATTCTGTTACCATGAGCATTGACTCATTCACTCCCGGAGTGGTCATAGCGTTTGGGAGTGCTATCCAAGGGCGGAATATAGCTAAAGTAGAACCTCTCTCATAGAGTAGGCAATAAATAAATATTTGTGGACTTCCTAGATTCTCAATTATAATGGGGTTTATGCTTTATTCCGTATAGGAGTGTTTTCTTTCATCCAGCCTTACACCAGGAGGACTTTGAGTGGATCAATGATGATAATGTTGGTAGGTATACCCCAGCTGCGTTCCAATTGCACAAAAGGCAGGGACTCTATATAGATGACAATAGCGCCTACTATTAGCGGGTGAATCGGGGGTCATGGCAGTGGCGTTAATAATTAGGTTTTTTTGAACAATGGGTGATGGTTTTGATGGAAATTTATGAATGAAACATGTTTTGCTGACCAAATATATCTACTGATACATTATGGCGCACAAGTTTTGGAATTAGAAGCTAAACTCCATTGAAGCAATTCAAACTAGAACAAAATGCGCGAGAAGAGCGTGGGGGGAACATTAACTATTGTTTAACCTTATTTTATTTAAAAAAAAATATTGAGTGATTTGGTCAAAACCGTATACGGGCGTCAACATTGAATGGGAAGATAGTGTAGAGAATTCCCACTCATCAAGAATTGGGAAAAGATTGCGAATTTGTTTTCATGAAAGAGAACAGAATTCCCCAAAACACTAAATTTTGAACTGAGTTAACTTGTTATGCATTGAGATCAAAACAAAAGATTTGGGGGTTCCCCATGAAGTTTAGAATGAAGATGGTGCAACGCAGGTGATGTCACTTTATGGGAACATACTGATTTGACAGGGCAGGGTTAGGTTATGCACGATAAGTTGTAATACCTATTTTAGGTATTAGGAAATGCTAGTTTGAAACATTGTGTATATAAGGAGACCTTGGCCAGAAGCTAGGGGCCAGCCAGGGTGTCATCTCAGCTTAGAGGTCAGGGCGTCCATCGATCAGGATTAATTGATATTTACCACAGGAGATGCATATGTGCAAGCTTTTTTCCGCTGTCATCTTAAGGCCAAGAGAGCCTCAGGTTTTTGGGAATACAAAAAAGGATTCCGTTGCGTGTCCTAAAAGTGGGCATTTAATTACGACAGACGGACAATAGGTGGTGATACTTGGATGGTGCTGCAGAATTGTGATACTTGGATGGTGCTGCAGAATATTAGTGTCGTCGACGGACACCTCGTCTGAATGCTGGACAAAAGACATTCAAGACTCAGAAGATCCCTAGGATATTGTTTACCTTGGCATATATTGCATTGCTGTCTAGGGTCTTCGCTGTGAGGACATGTTGAACTGCAACGCTTCCTTCAAGTTAACCCTGGTCACTAGTGAACTGCTAATAAGTATCATATCTTAACTAATTGTGTGTAATTTTATATATAGTAATTGGTTTTGACCATACCAAATTCTTGAAACCAAATCTGATTAAAATCATTAAATTGTGTATATTAAAAATTCAGATTATTTGTGCACAAGGAACTAATTTGTTTGTTATGGGTATTTCTGACCTTTGGTGTCCACGAGACATAAACAATATAAACCACAAAAAATGAAGTCGGAATGACACTAATATTCATTAGACGGTGGATAATTACTTCAGTGTAGCCAAACGTAGCATAATTTTCAGATGAAATTACGATTTGTCTCGACAGCTGCACAGAACGGGTAATTATCAGCGCCATTCAATGGATTTTTCTAGTTGTACCAACAAATATGACGTTTAATGTGGTTAGTGTAGAGCCACGGTGCGCATAGGTTGTTGCCTCTTAACACACGGCCAAAATTAGGTGTGTTTATATTTAGGAAAGAAAAAATAAAATTAATCGAATTTTAAGTTACAATTAACAATACTGAACCTTAAAATACCTTTATTTTAAACAGAGACCGTTTCAGTTGAACCGCTCCGAATTGCAACAAAAGTTCGTCATTTACTTTCAAGTAAAAAAGTAAAACATAGTGACCATCATGTTTATGATTGACTTCTTGAAAATTCCGGAATTATCTTTACAGCCGAAATCCTTAACATAACTTTGCAAAACTAAAACCCAGTTTGGGGTAATATATCACTATGAACCAGTGAGCCAATGAAAGTTATACCTATGAACTGGGTTCCCCAAATGGAACGGGAATTGAAGGGAAGGTTCAAGTTGATGGCTTGCTTATCACTCAAAGGAAGGGCAGTTTCTTGAGGATTAGATGCAAGATGAATATAAGTGTTCGCGTTACCTAGTACTAAAATGAATGGTTTATGTTTGAAGCTTTGGACTGGTACACGTCGTTCGTCGTATCAATATTTGACTAATCAGGCGCGGATCCAGGGAGGGGGGCGAGGGGGCGCGCCGCCTCCCGGTAATTCTGCAAATTCTTGCAAAATAGCCCATTTTGAGCTATTTTGGACCAGTTACAGCCTTCAGCCCCCGTAATGTTGAAGTTTTCAAATCCTGGATCCGCCATTGGGTAATCTATTCGATATGACAAAGATTGGACTGTATCGGTCTTGGTTTAAAGTACGTTTTCGGAAGACGCGATCTTTGGTTTGTGCTGGGTGGGCAGGATTGAAGATCAAAAGTAAAGATTGTAAGTCTCAGGTAATATATTTGCCGTTGTCCAAAGATACCACTTTTGTCAAACCTTCGGTCATTTATATCTGATAAAGGTATTACTGTCCTGTAAGTAAGTTAAGCTTGCCTGTGCAAACCTATTACAAACGACCAATTCTTGATACTTTTGATTTTTGAATTTAATGAGCATCTATTTTGAAATTTCTATTTGAAAAGAGCCGAGAATCAAAACCATTTGCGTATTATGAATGGAAAAGGATGAATAAATCGTGATCTGTGAAATCGGGCAATTGAATGGAAAACAAAAGTTTAATCTTTTAAAAAATCACTGGAGTGGTGGATCGTTACAATCAATGCAGAGGCCACATTTATTTTTATTTACTTTCTTTCAGCTTTCTGCATAATAAGATTTCTTTTTAGTCTGTAGGATTTTGGTAAGATTTTGGTAAATAACAATTGGGGTCTATGTATTACATATGAGCGAGTTTTTTGTTGTTTAGTACGTTCTATGTTGATAAATCAATGGCCCTAACTTGATGGTGAAAACACTGATTAATATTTCTAACGAACGAAACGTAAAGCTAAATGTTTGGGAGGATGGAGTTAGAGGTAAATGTAATCAGGGGCAGTCTGATGTAACACGGATGTTAAAGTCAGCGTACAATGGATAGGGTTAACATAATTATTTTTGTGGTGGCATTTTTTCAGTCCAATAATTCTATCGCTATTTTCCGTGGTAAGTAGACCTCCTCTCCATGCTAATGGAAACGGCTTGGTCACATGGTTGGAAGATCGGTCGTGGATGAAAAAATCACTTAGCTATCGATTATAGTTGTCATAAGTTAGAAAAAAATATGTATAGTTTACCCAATCTGAAGTATGTCCCTGTGAAAACCATCTGACAAGGCAAGAGTATTCACCAACTAAGTCGTTACAAGTGCCACCATTAGCGATGGGGTGCTAGAACACTATTTGATATCTACAATGTAATTTCACAAATATACAGAAGGCGTAACGTAGCACTGAGAATTCCAACTTCGGTTTTATCTTTTCGCCAAGGAGATATTTTTGTAGTGCCTTCAATAACAGATTACGTTCGTGCATCCCCTCATAACTAAAGACCCCCAAAAAAAGTAAACGCCGCATGTCTAAAATTCTGCCATAGGTTTTAAAACCATTGGTCTTTGCACGAAACATAAAATTATATCAATAGTCGTTTCTTCCGCAAATTTTGATACCCTTCTTGCCATGCGATCAATATGCCAACACAATACCAATCTAAGAAATCTCTCCCTTTTTAAAAGTTGCAATAAAAGGGTTTAGAGAATATTGATTGCCATTCATGTGAAAGACGCATCCTTCCCCTTTAAGTGTGTGTCACTTAATGCATGCGTTGATGCATGGTTGTGTATTGAAACCTTGTAATAATGTCTTCAGTTTGCAACTTTCACAAATGTGACACATTTCGTTCAAAATGGACATTGTGTTGGCGATATGATCACAAGGGAGCAAGAAAGTGTCAAAAGTTTGCAGAACAAAACAGACTACTGATATAATTTTATGTTTTTTGGGCATAGGATAATGGTTGTAAAATTATGGGGGGTATTTAGACATGCTCGTTACTTTTTTTGGGGTCTTCATATACGAACAAGGCCTTTTCTGAATGTTTATAATATATGATTCCCGATTAGGAAAACCTGTAAATTCACGAATATATTAAATTTAAATCGTCAACAAATATTTATTTTGAAAATCAGGTAGATCTATATCGTCACGAATCTTCCAACAGGCCAATCGACCAAAGACACATTTCGAGATATCGCGATTGAATGTTTGCGAGAAAATATGAACTTGCATATCTAAATTTGAAAATTTAGGAAAATGATTTATGTGGACATTGTGGGCATTGAAACGTTCTTTCATTGAGCATGCTCTCCATTCAGGTATCCTTTGTTTTCCTTGTCACATTTAATTACAAAGTGATTGGGTCTGTTTTGCAAAAACTAAAAAACGTCCTCTGATGTTTCTATGTCGAAGGAGACGAAACGATGACATGAGCTGTTTGATTTGTACTCAAAAAGAGTCGATCGATCGCCCTCAGACGGTGATGAATATGTTGAACCATACTTTTGCTTGCCGAGGGCGCTAGAAATGGCATGCTTTGATTATTTTCTAAGGTTGTCAGTTGTCTCTTACAGGCAATAATAAATGGGCCAGTGAAGATAGGAAAAGAGGAATGAGGCGCTCTCAATTTTCATTTTGTATTGAGAATTGATTTAGTCAAATATATTTAAAAATTTACATTTTTCCAAGCCCTGACAATCGCTATAAATTACAGTTAATGTGAAATTGGAAACCTGTAAAAGATGGATTTTAGGGGTTTTGTTGGAAAGATTGATGCCGATTTTCTTATAAAACTTTATAACATTTTTTCTGAAACTTTAGTATGTCTAGCGTTTTTGGAAAACCCTGGGTTTTCTGAATTATTTGGCGTTGTAAACTTACTTCGCCGTGTATCGTCAGTGACGGCACCACACCTTAATTCCGTACCGAATCATACCAGTATATAAAACGGTACAAAATATACGCCTAATTCCGCGAACTGGCAAGAACTGGAAGTGTCTGACCTTTTTGCTCACTACTATTGGCAGCTCCACAGAACAATCAACAACCCACTAATAATTCATCAAACTCTGCACACCTTATATCCATTCATGTTTGACTTAACTCCACAGGCGTGGATCTCACAAATCAGGATATAGATAGGAAAATCTATAGGTATTTAAGGGCCTTTAAGAAAATAAAATCCTATACTACTACTGAAGTACGTATCGAGTTTGTAACAACTTACACTTACTATTAATTTTGGGAACATACAACTGTAATTTCCAAATAAATGATAATATGACGATGTATTATATGCCCAGTTGCAAGCTTTCTTTTTCCTGAATTCTTCAGCCTCATGACATTATTGGATTTTCGCTTATTTTTGTTCTAGAGGCTTTTGCATTAGGCCGCTTATATAAGATTATTATCAAAGATTCATCTTGTCACTATTAACTAGTCCCAAAGACGTCCAAAACCACTTACTGGGTTTCACAGCGGTTATCCGGAAAATCACGTTGGCAAACCAAGAAACTGTTGACCAAATTTAAAAATGTTCCTGAATTTAGGACACGAGGTTCGCTCAGGCACTCGTTCACGGATCTAATAAAAATATTAACATGGATTTTAAGTTATCCCAGCCAGGCAGTAAGCGTGAAATGGGATACATTATAGGAATCTAGGTTTTTGAAAAGCAGGATATATCTGGGAAAAAAACGCATATTTAGGGTAAAAGTGCCAAACTTGGCACAAACCAATATTATCATTAGGCCTTTAGTCGGGTTCCACAGCCACGCCCGCAACAGGGAAATGGTGTTCACTTTCTGTTTGATAGTGTTTCTAGACTGATTTTTTCCGCTGAAACACGATGTAGGTACCATGGCAGCTATTTAAAAAGTGGTGCCCAAAATGGTTCCCCCGGGGGACTCCTGGGTGAGGTAGGGAAAAGTTACTTTGGTATACATTGACCAATTTTGGTAGTTTGGTATCCATCTCTAGGTTTTCGGGCATGACAAATTGATTAAAAGAGCTTCAAAACCCAAAATAGCGGCCTTATTGCCAAAATTCAAAATTGGCTGCCCAATTTTAGTGCGTTTTGGAGTATTAGGTGCAATTGCCATTTAGATTTTTGCATTCCTGAAGTGGTTAAGGCACTTCAAAATCCAAATTGCTGCCATATGTCAACTATTCAAATTCCAAAATAGCTGATGTATGTCAAAAATTCAAACTCTCCCGAAAATGTAATTTCTCTCAAATTTGGTAGAATATTAACACTTTTTTTTATTTTGCATTTCTCTTTTTTTGTTAAATATGTATTATGTTATTTGGCAACTCAAGCTGGTTTATAAAGTTTTCACATTCAAATGGCTTTCCATTTGTTTAAAAATTTTCCAAATCGTCTTTTTGTTGTCAAAATGGCTTGCCCAAAAAAAAAAAGTGAGTTTTCGAATAATTTCGAAATTTCTGACCGATGTTGAGCAATTTTTGGTTTCTTTTTTAGTTGTTTGGCATCATGAGGTGGTTACGGCAACTTCCAAAATCCAAAAGCGCATATATCAACATTTCAAATTCCAAACTAACTGCTGTATGTCAAAATTCAAACTTACCCCCATTTTTTTTTTTAACATTTTGGATATATTGAACATTTTGTAACATTTCTTGGGTAGTATGTTGTTAGTTTATCCTGTCCAACTCAAGGTGGGCGATAAAATAACACATTCAATATGCTGGAATCGAAACAATCTCTTTTGTTTTTCTCGTCTCCCGGTGTCAACAAACCACTGCGCATCGGGGTTATACCTTTCTGCGCACAGGTCATGACCTGTTTCATACTAGCGTGCCATTCCAAAAATCGTCAACAGAGGGCCGGTGTGAAAGCAGATATAGTCCGGCCGGGAACTAAGTCCAGCGTTTTTGCTCCATAGACGATAACGGAATTAAGCGTGAAACTAAATGTAAATGTTGCGTAAATAGTCAACTGAATCGGGATACCCTATTGTTCACCAATTGTTCCCGGACTATGATTATACGCCGGCCAATGGTTTTTACTTTCTACAAACCGGTTCGTCGTCGATGCTCGTAGTGATGAAGAGTACTCCCTGCCGAGAAGTGGCCTTTGTTGGTTCCATGGAAGAAAGCATAGAATGAACCACAACGACCACTTGGACGTTTGAACGATCTATCTGCCGCCTATAATTCAATTGTTATTCATATGCTCTCAAGTGGCCCTTTTCCAGGATATCCATATTCAGATTTCCTCGCTCGAGAACATTCTCAGCTGGCGATGAATGCTTGCGAAGTAAATACTCAAACATACTCATCCATGGAAACCGATCACACGCCCGGGGGGTTCTGTGCAACTGCGGGACGACGCTAGTGGGTAGAAAATTCAAAATAATCACGTTCCCTAGTCCCCACTGGGATTAAAATTCAGTTTGTGATTGTGACTCGTTCAATGATACAAATAGGAAAAAATAACCTAACCAAACTATATCACAAAATAACCCTAAGTGTGGTTTTTTCTTGCAGTAAGCACAAGTTACATTTCTTTGTGTGCTATTCTTTGGCTATATTGGCGATTAAATGTCGTGGTGGTCTTTTTTTCATTTATTGAGAATAGGTCCCGCAAAGGTTATAATTGACTGGCAATTAACCACACCTTTCAAGACAATTTTCATTGTTCCAGCATAAAATATCAGCAAACATAGAAATATTTGTAAAATATGCTGTCTCAGTGCAAAGGTAATTTGTTTAAAAAATATTAATCAAAAATTTTACATACAATAAAGATGTGTATAATACATTATAAGTGTGAATTTCAAAAGAGATATAACTGGGATAATACTAGTGGAAATATTTTAAAATAGCACAGTAAGATGTCATATTACTGCCTGTAACCGTAGGTTTTTTTTGGTCAACAATATTTTCACTGAAACGTTAATTTCAACTAAAGCGGGTCCAATTAGGGGCCGGCTGGTAGATGTTAACTGAATATTGTCCCCGTCAGGGGTCACTTTCAGAACCCTGGAAACGAGCATGGGTGCCCAACGAATCCAAGCCGTCCTCCCCCCCCCCCCCGATTCAAACTTGAAATTTATTCAAACTTTCATCCTTGATCGTGTTGGTCGCACGGCAGCCTTGGTGCCCTAAAGCTGAACTCATACGATGTACATTAACTCTTATATAACGAAACCACAACAAATACACAACCGGAGACCGCCGTAAACATGGTTGTACTATGAAAAATACTTACACTTTTACGTGTTTCGGACATAGAGTTTTCAAATTTCTACAGTAATGATTGCTCGCTATCATCGATTGCGGCATAGGGATTATGATCAAAGGGCGGGTTTTTTGAATTCCCTTCCTTTTGTGCGGGTGAATGGAATGGATAAACAGATTAAAATCGGAATTTGGGAAGTCGTTGTGGTTCTTTCTTAGCTCTTTCTTTTCCATGTTGGTCGCTATCTCTTTTACAATGAGTGCCAAGTGATATAATTGGGATGGCCAACATTAGTATGTTAGTATTTTTAGTGTTATTTAGTTGGTACTCATCTTGGCATCAACGGAAAGAGGAGTACCTGCTATCTATTGCTACCACATAAATGTATGTGATATTCCTGTGTCGTCCTAAGGCGTGGTTGGTATATTTTTCTTCTTCCCGAAAGGGGTGTTATTGCCACACCCTAACCGCACTTTGGGATAGTCCCTTTACCTTCCCTAATATCCCGTGGGTGTTTTTTTACGAAACCAAGTGTCTGTTAATTTCTGGCCATACTGAGTCGTGTTGGTATTCCTTTGGGAAATAGGACGCAAAATAGGAGGTGTAAGCAGGACGGGAGCGGTAACAACTCCCTCCCTTCGGAAGACGATGTTAATTACTTTACAATTTAGTTAGGTATACAGTAATGACCATAAGGTAGAAGAAGGAGAATAGCTCTACCCTAATTGCTGAAACGCAACGCCGATTCCCATTACAATCACTTGCAACTCATTGTAAAAGCATAGACCACCAAAGGCGCACTTCTCGCAGGAGTATACTTCTTTCACTTTCAATCCTACATCATCGTCGACTAGAACTGCCGGGTGTAGAAGTACCATTGTCCGGCGTACTCCTAGTCGGAACAATGGTGAACAATAGGGTAATCGATTCAGTTGACTCTTCACGCACATTAGTTTTCACGCTTTATTCCTTTGTCGTCTATGGAGCCCCGGACTTAGGCCCCCCCGGGACTATATCGTCACACCCGGTTTGTAGAAGGAAACCATGTCGGCGAGATACTCATTTAGTCCGGGAACAATGGTTAACAATAGGGAATCGATTCAGTTGACTCTTTACGCAACATTAGTTTCAGATTTTATTCCGTTATCGTGTTTGGTAGGAAAACCCCGAACTAGATTCCCGCCGGACTATATCGTGCTTCACACCGGTATGAAAGTAATCATAGTCCGGCAGGTATCTATAGTCGGGTCCATAGACGACAACGGAAATAAAGCGTTAAACTAATATTGGTGAAGAGTAACATGAATCGATTGCCCTATTGTTCACCATTGTTCCCGGACTGGAGCCCGGAGGACTATTATTTCCTGCAGCACCGGCCCTCTGTTGACGATTTCGCGGCAACGCTCAGCTGAACCGTCAGACCTGTGCGGAGAAAGGTATATCCCCGATGCGCACGTGTTTGTTTACTTTGACTTTTGACGTCGTAACTCCGCAACACTTCCTCCGAGCCCAACGCAGAGGGGGTGGGTGCGCTGAAAAGCTTTTTTAGATGAATTGTGGTTCCTCAGGTATGTTGGTTCTAAACGTTTCGTGGTAGGGATGTAATAAGGAATTTGGTAGTCTATTCCATTCATAGATGTCTTTGGAAAAAAGGAGGCTTTGTAAACAGTCCTTTTTGACACTTGGTCTCAAGTATGATTATTATGGGATTATGACGAGTAGGACCGATGGCTGGTGTGAGAAAACTTGCTCGAAGATATGACAAACCTGGTCTCTAGTTTTACAAGCAAACCTGCCGACCGATGCGGAAACCTTTCCAATTTCTGTTTGAGTTCCTTGGTTAGTGGATCCCACACGTACTGCCGTATTCTAAATGGGGGTTTTATCAGCCTTGCCTCAAGCTCAGTTGTACATGGGTATAGGTTCCTGCATACAAGATACGTTACTCTTTTGATTTTGAGATTTATGTAGTCATCCCATTTGAGACTATTGTTAATGTACCCAAGTATGGAATGTGATCGGTTTTTTGGTAAACAGTGTACCCAATTTATTATGTGTTGTGAAGTTGCGGACCTGGCATGAGTGAATTTGAGGACATAGCATTTTTGATATGTTGAATATTGTCATTGCCAAATGTCCTGCCAGGTGTAGAATTGTAGGATTATCAAGATCGGCTTGAAACAAGAAACATCAGAGATTGTCGTGGATGGGGCGATACATAACACAATCATCGGCGAAGAAAACGACCTCTGATGAGAAGTTATTTGGGAAGGTCGTTTATGTGCCAAGAATAATAATAATTATTCCAAGTGTGTGTCCTTCCTGGGATACCAAAGCATTTCATCTTGTACAATCTTCGTTATGAGGAACCACAATCAAAAACCTTGCTTCAAAAAATCATGATGACATATTAACAGGGACGTTTTTATCCAAGGATTTAGGAAGGTCATCGGTTGTTAAATTGAGTTGTGATAGCCAGGAATTGCTTCGATCTAAAACCGTGTTACCCGTCTGTAAAATTGGTTTTTACTAAAATGATGCATGATGTATGATGTCTAATATGTCAAATACGGACAAATGATAGGAGTTTGACATGTGGAGACGAAAACCAAAGAGATTGAGTCGATTAGAGCCATTATTGAATGTGTTAATTTTATCGACCACTTGAGTTGCCAGATACATACAATACTCACCCCAAGAAAATGTAGGAATGTAATCAATATATACCATTGATGAAAAAAATACATTTTGAGGTAAAGTTTTATTGTTGGACATACAGCAGCTAGTTTGGAATTTGAATTATTTTGATATTATGGCAACCATTTGGATTTGACAAGTTGCATTAACCACCTCATGATGCCACCAAACAATTAATAAAAAGAACCAAAAAATTACTCAAATCGAAGTCAATATAATGACCACATTATACTCCAAAACTCACTTTTTGGGCAGCCATTTTGAAAAAAAAAAAAAAAGACGCGTTTGTAAAATTTAAACAACGGCAGTCCATTTGAATGTCCGCAAACTTTATAAATCAGCTTGAATTGCCAAATAACATTATACCATATTCCACCACAAGAAATGCAAAATATGTTAATATATACCAATGTTGAAGAAGAAATTAAATTTTAGGGAAAGTTTGAATTTTGGACCATACAGCCAGCTATTTGGGAATTTGAATATTTGACATAGGGTAGCCAATTTGGCTTTTGGAAGTAGCCTTAACCCCTCGGGATGCCAAAATGCTCAAATGGGTGGTCAATATGCACCTAATACTACAAATACTCACTTTTTGGGCAGCCCATTGTGAATTTGGGCATTAAGGCAGCTATTTTGGATTTTGAAAGTTATGTTAATAAATTTGCATGCCCAGAAAAAACCTAGAGATGGACACCAAATCAAACAAAATTGGTTCAATGTATACCAAAGTTAACTTTTTCCCTACCTACCCCCGGATCCCCCGGGGACCCACTTTGGCCAACTTTTTTAAAAAATTCTGCCCGGTACCATCGTATTCAGCGTGAAAAAATCAGTCTAGAAAAACACTATCAAACATGAAAGTGAACACCATTTCCTAGTACCGGCGTGGCTGTGGACCCGACTACTACATTTTCAATTGTCACGTGAGGGCATATAACAGGCATGCCCGTGGAAGAGAGTGCCATATATCAACAAAGGTATGGAAGTAAACACACTGGTGGTTTCTCCTTAGTTCAAGTTTTAATGATAGATCACAGGCACATTGATAAGAATAAAAGTTGACAAAAGAATATTTGGAAAATCTGATCATTTTCAATTCAACGCATAATATCAGGGTCCACTGGCGAAATCTTCTTTTATCTAGCAATGGAAAAATATCGATAAATTAAAAGATTGAGAGCTCTTGATAGAAGCAAATGATCATTTTACAAAATTAATACCCAGCTTGGTTCATGGTTCTCATCACCAAGTTTGGCTGTAATCATTTATTAAAACATTTGGTATAATAGGCCCTGGTAAAATCCGAGTTACACATACACTTTACTGTACTCGGAAATACTCCCAATGGTGCTTTTTAAAATACACTTCACGTGACACACGAAAAGTAAATTTGAGTGTTGGATGTGCATTGTTCAATGTGTAAGTTTTGTGATGATGTACTTTTAAGTATTCGGAATTTTTATGCACTAATGCGTAGCAAGGTACGGTATGATCGAAGTGATATTTTAGAATGGTACATTTTGAATGTGACCTTTTGACAATTGGAACATTTTAAATTTACTGTTGTTACGAAATATAATTGTGGCATCTTTCAAATTTTCAATATTAAATGATGTACATTAAATGTATTTTTTCACGTGAGAGTCCTGGTAGAAGAAGTTAAGTTAAATACAGGATATACATTTTAGATCGCACAATATACAAAGAAGATTCCGAGAACAGTTGTTGTGCCAAATGTATATTTGCTGTAGACATTCCAAGTATGGACATTTGGAAGGAGGGTGCAAACTATACAGTTTAGAGTATGTGTTCTCGATATGACTTTTCTTTAGGCATCGCGAAGAGTACCATTTCAAGTAAATGTCGAGTACGTTTCTGGTATATTTCGAGGTATATGTTAACTGAAATCTGCCCTTTTTATTTGGACATGTCTGTATGAACGAGTGGTGGAAATATAGTACATTTGAGCACTAATCAGAGTTTTCGAAATGTACGCGCGATGACCGATCAAAATCTGTGGCTAAATCATTCAGCAAGACATTTCCAGTACAGCACGGAAAGTTGATCCATTCATTTACACGTCATCCCGTTAAGCAAATGAAAGATTACCTGTATTACACGTGGTACCTTCCATCCCGGCAAAACAGGACATGGAAATAAGACTCGTAAACTGTTAAGAATCCTCATTGAAACAAGGAGGAGGCTCGAACATGGAGTTGTATGGCTGGAGCACATGTAAAGACAAAAAATATTTTGTAAACGCAGACATTGATATAACGAAGTGTAATGAAGTGCAAGCACGTTCTTCTTTTATTCCACTGGTTGATTATTTACTCATCACATTGTTTTGAATTCACTTGTACATTTTTAACACACTTACCGTTAATTGAGTTAGATTCGCTGCCATATGAAGTAAAATTGTTTGTCTTTTATTGGGTAAAATATCGGTATGTAGAGGGCATAGGTCATAGGTATATCTTTAAATCCATGTGCCATAGAGTTAATGCCATAAACAAATATAATAAATTTAGAACGCCTATTATTACAAATAAAATTAGATACTCATAATAGGTACAAGATGAATTGTGATAGGTATCGCGTGTGCCTTATGGCTTGGAATATTAAAACTGAAAAATATTCTCAAATTCAAATTCCTATAAAGTTTGCATATTATAAAGTAGGGGACCTAACAGGGGGGTTACATGACATATAAGACTGATCCGGTCTGTGGAGGCCTAAGATTAAGGCAGACGATAGACAAAACTTTATTAAATCAATTAACAGGACTGAAACCGTCTAAGCGATTGGTAAACGGGGAGGGTCATGGATGTGATATACCGAATATGACCTGCCATTTCCCCGTAATTTGCATATAAAAGTCAAGGGAGAGCGTTCGATATTAAAAAACCGTGTCATTTCCCTCAAAAAAGGGCTTATTACAAATTAATTAAAATTAAAACCAGGGCAAATGATTGTTGCATCATTAAGAATTAAGCTAAATTGTTTTGTAATGTGCAATAACAATGATTCAACTTTCCATCACAGATAGTTTCATGATTATTTAAAAAATTCACTTAAAAAGTTGCATGTCAAATAATGATGAACCACATCTTCGTTAGATTTGTCATTTTAGTGCATGCCAAATAAAACATGACATGAATGTCAAATTGGTAAAGCCACATTGTATTGGCCCCCCCAAAATATTGTGCGAATAGAGGTTCATTATACCAGTTTGTTTGCTATCCACATAGGTATATGTGTAAGCGTTGCAACATAATGTAGAGACATTTCAAATTGGGTGCGCTGGTGCAATGAAAAAACAAGTTTATGAAAATCATTCATTGCTGGACTATGACTTTGAAGAGCTCAAAATAAAAGATTAAAGACAGATATCAAAATGTCCTACCATTTAAGTTACACAGAACATATTAAACCTTCATTGTGCCAATTTGATGTCCTAGACCATTCAGAAGTGCCCCCCCCCCAAAAATTAAAAAAAGCAAAAAATAAAAAAAATAAAAAAGTGCAAAAAACAAAAAACAAAAACAAAAACAATTATAGGGCAAAACGTTCTAGAAACACTTAGTTAGTAATTAAATTATTGATAATTTGTTTTGTAAAAACTGTCAAATTTATTATGACATTAATTATGCTAAGTTTTTCATACAAAATATAATTGAAAAATCACAATATTAGCCAAAAATTATTTTTTTTGGCATTTCCTTAAAATATAGCTGCTTGAAAAAGACAACACATGGGCGCCTTATCCAAAGTCATGTGCTTGGGCGGGTTTGATCATGAGAACGAATGTCCGATTTTCACCAAATACAAAGGCACTATGCAGAGCTTAAACTTAAACTGCATAATGGGTTTGCACTTCCGTTAGTGCATAACGGGGGGGGGGGGGTTCAGGGCCCCCTCCTAATATAACCACTTTCCTAAAGGATTGTTTAGATGAAATCACCACATGTTAAAGGCTTCAAAGACCTCAACAATAAAGAAATAAAAAAATGAAGAAAGGTGCTCAATAGAAAATTAGGTGGCAAAACATTTGATTTTGCTAATTTCGACCCGGTCAAAATGCCGAAAAAGACAATAATTGTTTCTGCATTTCTACGGCACGGTGCTTCACCTAGACTTGTGATGATTGCTTAATTGGTGAAGAGAAATGAAGAATGAAACTATATTTACAACAGAAAGCACAAAAACATAAAAGTCTCCAGGCAAAATTTTAATTTTTTAGGGTTACTGTATAATTACCATATGTTCCTTATCAGTAAACCGCTACATGATGGATATAAAATATTATTGCTCCAGATGTCCTACTATACTTGCCAAGATTTTTTTAATTATTTTTACTTGTTTATGTCACTAGGTGTAAATGCATTATGACATCAGAATCACAGGAACTCTAATAAGGATTTTTCATTTTTGTCTGGGCCACTTGTCCGTTAGTGCATAAGGTGGGGGGCTCCTAGGGACCCACCTAATTTCGCAAAAAACGACGCGGGATTTGAATTTTTTTGCACCAGTGCAAGCGCAAACAAAAGTTAGACAAATACAAAAGAATATAAAACTCAAATATATGGCAGCGTCAAAAATCGCCGGCTGAAAACTAAAGTTGGGTACCTAGAACCCCCCCTTATTCAATTAGTGTGGTAATGTATGAGAATTAGATATTTACAAAGCTCAATATTTTTCCTCAAAATTAATTGGAACCCTACGATGCCCCCTTAGCTTAATCATTTTCTTTGTATAGCTGTATCTGTGTTTACGCAAATTATGCAAATGGAGCCTGAAGGGCGCCTACATCTACCCTATGTGAAGGGGTACAGATTGTGAATTCAACAGTCATGAAGAGTCCCTCTGATAATGTATTCCAGAAATTTGTCAAATTTTGCAAGCTTTCATGACTATTAACACGGACTCTCACACATTTGTAAATAAAGGCGATGGGCTTTGTGAAGTTGCTTTGAAAAAAAGCCGGTTTTAGATTAAACAAAAACCCAGTCTTCATGTATATTATCGACAAACCAGTTTCGAATAGAAACCAAAAAATTTTTTCAGTGAAAAAACATCTTTATCGGACAAAACTTGTTTGATCGAGAAGCCGGTGTGAGGAGATAGATCCCCTTGAGATATGCCCGGGATTGTGTCCTAGGACAAGGACCCCTGTGCCCTAGGAACACTGCCCTTACCGGACTACAGAAACCGAGCGGTCCTCCGGACCATGGCTTCTAGGTCAGTCGTCGTCACCCTGTGGTCTCCTGTTCCTAGGAATAACAGTCTTGCTTTATGTTGCTAGTTTTTATAACCCGGACCAGTGGCTTCCAGGGTCAATAGTCTTCACCGCGTGAACCACTCTCTCTTGAAAGTAGTATTCCTTCGCAATAAAGTTCTAGGTTTTAATATAGTAACCGGACTATAGTTTCTATCGGACGATAATTCCTTTTACACCAGTGAAAGTACCATTGTCCCCCACTACTGTAGTCGTATATCACGTAGAGGTATGAATGAATACAGAACTGTCTCAACCGCCTCGTGGGGGCCACCGGGGACGTCTCTCTGACTACGAGGTGAATGACAGTTCGAGCCGAGTAGAGCTTTTTTTATTGTGTAAGTGGGGGTTTAAATTGGCAACAGGTGTCATTTTAAGTGTTGGCGGAGTTGCGTATGTTTGCGGTCACTAGCCCTAGTATGATGTTCACCGGACAATATACCAACGTATTCATGGCCTGAAGAAGATTTATTTTAAAGGTCAGGCGGTGCACGATCGTACCTCATTACCACCTCTTAGGTAAAATTTCAATAAGCATGTGCAATGATTTACTTAACCCTAACGCCATTGAACTCACAAAATCTCACAAAATTACAGCTGGTGTGCTATTTGTGTAATTTTGTTAGATTTTTGTACATAAATGTGATTTTTGTGTAAGATTGTTTGATTTTACAAAGTAAAGTGACCACGCACCACATCCACACATACGCGCGCACACACCACATGCACCCACACATGCACACACACACACACAAACTAACACACACGCACGCACACACTCGCAAACACACATCACTCACACATGCACACACATAGACACATAACCCACACAACTGCACACCACAACCCACACACACGCACACAAAAACAAAACAAATTGGGGCCCCCAAAAAACACCCACCACAGACACATGCAATATAAATCAGCACAATAGAAAAAAGAAACGGCATAAAGGACACTCAACATGCTCGAGCATTCGCATGATGAATTCAAAACATTGTATACAGATGAACCCAAGTGTGTGTTTAGAGTTTAATTGATTAAAAATGTCACAAGTTGGGAGTCGTTTTTATCAATTTGGAACTTAAATTGAATGTTGCCTTACTTTGAATTTGGTCTAATTCTCTGACCACATAAACCACTCAATACCCACGTACAACTAACCCTAATTTTAAGTAGGCAAAATAATTATTAGATATTTAATTCCTTCAATCTATCTAATAGAATGGCTTAAAGTCAGCTTTAAAACCTCTCACTCGCTATTTTGTACTGAGTACAGTTGCAAATATTTCTATAGTCTTATTTAAGGTCAATTTCAAATAACATCTAATAATTTTTTTTTGTAAAAGGACGGTACAAACACGGAACCTGAATCATGCATAAGGACGACCCTTGAAGTATTTTCACCACATTATTGTGATTTCTATTTCTCCCAATTTCTTGGGATTCATCTTATATATTTCTTTCACACTCCAGTTTTCATTTCCTGGTATTTATTCTGTGTATTTTTAAGTTTTTAGGGTTTATTCTCAATTCTCAGGCCTAAATGGGTTTACTGCCTACTCTCCAGGTTTGTTTTTGTGTGTTTGATGTCATTTAATGTCTTGTTTTTTATGGAAATAAAATAAATTGGAAATTGGAAAATCTCTTAATCATGCCCGTTACGTTTTAAGTTGGATAGTGCCTGTGGATAAGACGTCTTTTCAACTTCTACATAACTCCAATAATTATAATCCAAGAAAATGAGGCAATTTATTGGTTTATTGGGAAACCTCTCGATCCTACAAAATCGTTTTTCATGTTTTTTGTTTATTAATCTAGTTTAAATTACATGATCAAAGAAATTAGTACATAAAAATATAAATACAATAACTATGTGAACCTGCCAATTTACCATGTTTACATCTTTGTCTGGATGTATTGAGGTAAGTGTTTTCTCTGATGCCTTTGACTGAGTTTGGGATAACACACTTGTACACTCAAAGGTCGTTATAATGAACACACTAAATCTTTAAGTGTAAATTAAAACAAAATAACCAATATTTTGCAGATTTCTAGTACATTAATGTTTTACGTTTGTGATGTTTCTAATGGCTCCTATAAATCTTTATTCGGTGTGCTCAATATGTAGTATTAATTATTTTGTGTTATTCATCGTTCATACTTTTGTAGTAGCAGTAGTCGGTAGCGCTAGTATAAATTACTTTCTTCTTCCATTTATGGGATTGCAGTTAAAACTACAGATGCAGATTCAGAGACATAGGTGTAGGGCCTATTCCAGAGGCCTACAATCAATAAGTTCAGCTTCTCGAAGCTAAAATTATTAACATTGTAATGGCCAAATTGCTTCCACAATACTTAATTACCCCTAAACCATCCCAACACAACAAGATTTCTATACTTTTGACCATTTCTTTAAAAAATTCCAATTGTGAAACAAAACGATGCAAAAATCCGTTTTCCTCCCTCTAACAAAAACATTACTTTTTAAGTTGATGTAATTATTTAATTAATTCCATATATACTTAATCAAATAAATTTACCAAAAGAAAGTAATACGAACATAAACAAAATTAAAACGGTAGTGTGCCATTTAGCAAAAAATTTTTTTTTTCTTATATACGCTGAATATTTCTGGACAAGGATTGTCTATCAATTTTAAGGCATTTGTCGCTGAAGTCCTCGACCTCTATGTGGCAGTACCATCTTGTTCATCGTATATCTATGGGCACTACCCTATATGTTAATATGCTCAAACAAATAGATTTTAAATTATGATTTATTTATGATGTTGTTTTTATATTATTATTATTATTATTATAAGCCTGTGTAGCAGGTTAGTGGAAATTGGCTATTGTTATGGACTAATTAAGATTAGAACGTTTTCCCTTCAACTACCAAATTTGAACCCTGTACCACTGAAATTTACCATTTTATTGGATTTTTGCTGTTTTTACATTCTCCTCTGAAACTTTTAGGCTGTATATAGTCCCAACTATAACCTTTTCTGAATCCTTATGTTAGTCACATAATGCGGTACACTTTTCAACACCTGATTGGGTCAATTTAAAATGTTATAATGTCTGCTACTCCCATGGTAATGTATAGCAGAATGTATATAGTAGTAGTATGTAGTTGTAGTATGTAGTTGTAGTAGTAGTACTCTAGTTAGTTACATAGTAGTAAGTAGTATACTGTGGTGGTCTGTAGTCAGTAGTATGACTCTGTCGTAAGTAGTAGTAGTATTATGTAGTATCTTTATATGTATTAGTAGTAGTAGTAGTCTTAGTCGTAGTAGTAACGTAGTAGGTATTATTCATTAGTAGCTATAAGTAGTATTATAAGCTGATGTGTGGGGTATACAGGGTTGGGGGAAATTCACCCTTCTTATGCACTAATTATACGTTCAGGGGGAAATTTCGTTTTCCACTTACCGTTATCCTTTGTTTCGCTTATTCCTTCAAATATGAAATATAATTTATGCAAATTAAAAAATAAATCCACTCGACTAATAAAGGATATGATTATTAATTTCATTAATTCAGTATATCCTATGAATTAATCACATTTTTCCCCCTAAGGTAATTATTAGTATTAATAATATTATTATAATAGTTTCCAAATAGTTTACCTTTTTGCCTTATTGGATAGGCTGACCCCATATGTAACCGCATCTCATTTAAAGTCAAAGGTCATTCAGGGGTAATTTGAACTTATTGCAAGACAAAATCATATACATATTCATAATTTGTCAACTCTACCCCGATACTGTGTACACATATGAGTACTGAGGTAAGGGCACACGCCGACATGTCAAATGTCATCTAGGGATAATTTTCAGTCCACTATATTATGTCTATAAAGCATAGATTTTAAAGAAACATTGGGAAGGAGTGGATCGCGCTTGGAACTTCTTCACACATGGTGAGGTCAAAGGGGATCTTGGGGTCATGGGGTTAGGCGGGACCTAATTACCACTACTCAAACTCAGAGTGCTGCTTTAATTATGAGCAACCAGTGGGGGAAGATTTTTTGGCGTTTTTCATTTTCGGGTGGGATGCTCCATTCACGAATGGATAGACATCCTCCTGAAAAATGAAATCATGTAGGAATCTCCGCCACTGAAAAGTATGAATTACAAGCCTTTTAGGTACCAAGTGATTTTTGAACATTTAATGTCACAATTTATATACATAGAGGATATTTCATGGACAGAATATAGAAAACAAACCTATCAATTTATGCTTATTGTGTCCATTCCATATTTTGTACTCGGTTAATATTTTAGGGCTACAATCCGATGCATGTTAGGGTTTATCATAGTAGTTTATTTTCTCAACAGAACTTTTACATTCTTCGGACTTGGACACACAATTCCTAAGGAACGAGTGTAACTTAAGACATGGACAATAATTCCTAAGCACTGGTTCGTCCACGTCGGGCCTTGGCCATTACTTCCTAAGGAATCGTATTCCACCCTTGGACTTGGACACTACTTTCTTAGATGTAGTCCACGCAAGACAGGACGCTAATGCCTTAAGGAAATGTAGTCACCTCTGACAGGGTGAAGATGAGAGTCCGCCCATACACCTGCACAAAAATCCCCATCCTTATAGTCCACTCGATCGGACAACCGATCCTAAGGAGCTGGCATGTCGACTTGGCCTGGCATTAATTCTAGGACAATAGTCTGTCTAACCTTGCAGACATGACAAAATTCCTAAGGTCTAGTCTCAGGTAGGAATTTGACGCCTAATCCCTAAGGAGCGATAGGCCACCCCTGACAGGTCCATTAATCCCAGAGTAATAGTCCCTACTTTCAGAAATGGACACTAATTCCTAAGGAACTGGTATGTCCATGTCGGACTTGGAATATTTATTCCTAGGGGCTGATAGTCCTCTCGGACTTCATTCCACATGTAGGACTAGACATTTCCTATAAATCATGTCCCGGGGGACTATAGTTCCTATCTTTGCACATCCCCGACTATTAAACCAGAACTTAGTGTCTCCGGACTTTGGCTCAGGGGACGGTAGCGACTAACCACACCGGTTTTTAGTTGGTCGACTTAAAACGCGGTTTTTCATTTTTTTTTCGACAAACCCGTTTTCGCGACAAAAACCCTCTATTTTTTCTATCGAACACCTGGTTTTCGCCGCTTAAACTTTACCCGCAAAAACGGATTTTTTTTTTTCGCCGATTGAAAAGCCGATCATAAAAATCATTGTTTCTCTCAATATTTAAAGAAATAGTGTTGAATATGATCTTGACTAATATGTATTATGTCTTGTTTTGGGTAGTCTTGACTGTGCATATTTCGTTAATGTGTTTTTTTTTAATATTTAAATAAATTGCTGTTTGTTTGTACAAAATGGTCATTTTTTTACTGAATGGCTAAAACCAGTAGGTTTCATTATTAGTTAATTAGTATTTGTTGTAGCCATGGCGTGACTTTTGTCCATTTAAAAATTGGCGTGCTTTGAATCACATTTGGAAGAACGCTACACCTCCTCTTACTCAAACCAAATGTCCTGTCTTCAATTAAAAAAAAACCCTGTTTTTTAAGAAATAAAATTTAAAAAATGACAACTTGTTGAAACACCACTAAGTCAACCTAGCATTGAAGTGACCGGGGGAGGGGAACCCTTGGTTTCCTTCTCCTTTTTATCGGATATTCGATTTCCAGTGATATTGTCTTGAGTTTGAAATTTGTGTAATTGACGCCTACATTCTAATCGCACTTCTTTTAATACCACAAAAGTGAATATCATCTGCGTTTAATTTTAGGGTCCTATAACCCCCTTGGGTACTAATGAATTCTGTCAGCTAATTGACCTGCAGACCATTATTTCATTAAACGGTGCACAGACTGAGTAAATCAATAAGCTTGAACCCGCCCTCTTGCTATTGCACACGTTCGCCACCCTTAGCCATGAAAAAAGTTTTGTCTCAGAAGACAGCGCCATTTGTTTAAAATTGGTCTTTTTAGGGATAATTTCTTTTTTAGAGGTTTTTGATAACGTGAAATATCTTTTTTTTTTAATTTTCAGAAAAAAAGAAAGTCGGGCGCGAAAGCGGCCGAAAAAAATAAAAAGTGTTTTTTTTTTTTAATTAAAAAAAACGCAATTTCTGCATTAGCATTTTTCAGCATTTCCTTCTGAAGCAACTTGTTTTTTTTTTGGCCTTCCCCTTGTGAACACCCTACTTACCCAATAGCAACGGTCCTCGTCCAAATACCATCCATTCACTGTCTCGCTGCCCAAATAGGTGTTTTCAACGAACGAGTTTACTCATCTCCATTGATCGTGTTTCTCCTCCCAATAGTTTTACTCACTCTCGAACTTCGACGATTTTAGAATAAAGAATACTGAACCAGTTTAAATTACTTCTTTTTTTTTTTGGGGGGGGGAGTATATTGGTAATTCGCTCCGCAGTCAAAGATACCCATGGGAATTTCGACATTTGACATCTGATTTTGGCAAAATCATCAATCATATAGATAATTGTATTCACTCACACTACTACTATATGTATTACTGAACTATGTTTACTTACCAAATTCACAATTTATCCATAATAGCCATTAGGACACGTACATGGAATATCGATTAACGCCATCAACCACATTTCACCTCTATGGACATGGGAATCACGTTGACATTCATTGACGTCTGAAAAAAAAAAGACGTAGCAATGTCAAGACTTCGACGATCTTCTGTGGTACGCACTGGAAAAGGCCTGTCCGCTGCCGTGGCCCTGCCCACGCTGTGGTTTCGCTGCCGTGGCCTGGCTTAGTGACTTTTACCCTAGAGTTGCCTTATATGATCTAGGGCGATTTCATGCTAAAGACCAAGGAACTGGTTATTTTGCGGTTTTGGGTTTATCGCCGGGCCCTGGCGCGTGCGTGGAGTTCACGGCCGGGCCTGGCCTAGCGTTTTTTCACCCTAGGTTGCCTATTAGATCTGTGCGATTTGCTGCCTTAAAGAGAAAGGAATCGGCTCATTTTTCCGTCTTTCCATACTTGGCTTGCGCGTGAGTAACAAGTACTCCCTATGGACTTAGAAATTGTTTTCCAAGTCACACACAGTGACAAGTACCCTTATAGTATACGTTTTCCGGTTGCGAGACATTTTCCATCATTAAGACGGCCAAATCATCCGACCGCATGTAATAAGACGTTGTGTACTCTCTAATTCATGAGACCACTGATCATGAGCACTTGAACCAACCCTCCAGATAAGTTTTGAGGAAACCGGCAGGTGGCTAACATTTTTTTCAGAAAGCTACGGGTAATCTCCGCGGACAAAATCGGTGGATTGGGATATAATGCCACCGGTCTGGTAAAGTTACACGGCCAGGGCAGCGGCAGCGAAACCTCACGTGGCATGGGCAACGGCAGCAAAACTTTTCGCCCCCCAGCACATGGTTACCTGACTGGCGGGCCACGCAGCGGGGAACTAAGTGGTTAAATGACGTGGCAGGGCAACGGCATGTCGGTGGTGCAGCCGACTCGCGTGGCAGGGGCACGGCAAAGGACTCAGCCGGTAACTGATGTGGTAGGGCCACGGCGCGGGGAACCCTAAGGTTAGTGACTGGAGTGAAGGTGCCCACGGCAGTGGAACCTAAGGTAGGGCCACACGGGACCGGCGCACGCCTTAGAAGGCGCGTAGCATTTAGGTAATGTTTTAGCCGTTTTTTCCCACAAAAAACTATGACCTTTAGCTGAGCGAGTTTAAATTGTTCTCTGACCTTGACCCTGGCAAACTAAAAAATAAAACTTGATTTTGATAAATCCAAAAAATGTGTAGACGTTCGTATAGGAAGTCCCATTGATTGAAAATGAGGTATACAATTGATTCCGTATGCGCTTAGGTGTTGTGCAGTAGGCTGACGGAATGGATGGCAATACCTCATTGGAATCAATGGCGACTTCTAGATGAAATGTTCTACCCAAAATGTAATTACTAACATTTAGTTGACATTTAGCCGGACCTTTAGCCGGACTCAACCCCTGACCTTGACCCCGCAAACTGACCCTTTTGCCTGATAAGAGCATGGAGTTGTACCGTAACGTTAGGCCCCGTAAATATTCTACTTATTTAACCGTCCGATGGGATTATTTTTATGTTTGTGGGAAGGCAAATTTTTTTTTTGGCCTTCCGCCGTGTGTGTGAACACGCCTACTTACTCCACATAACAGTACTCGTCAAAAACCTATCATTTCCACGTCTCTCTGGCCAAAAATAGGTGTTTGCAACGGACGATTTTTATTTTTGACTCATCTCCTTGATCGTGTTCTTCCAAATAGTTTACTCTCGAACTTCGACGATTTTAGAATAAGAGGGAATACTTGAACAAAGTCCTAACTTTACTCTTTTTTTTTTTGGCGGGGGGGAGTATTAGTGTATTCGATCCGCAGTCAAAGAATTACACCATGGGAATTTCGACATTTGACAGCTGATTTTGGCAAAATCATCAATCATATAGATAATTGTATTCACTCACACTACTACTATATGTATTACTGAACTATGTTTACTTACCAAATTCACAATTTATCCATAATAGCCATTAGGACACGTACATGGAATATCGATTAACGCCATCAACCACATTTCACCTCTATGGACATGGGAATCACGTTGACATTCATTGACGTCTGAAAAAAAAAAGACGTAGCAATGTCAAGACTTCGACGATCTTCTGTGGTACGCACTGGAAAAGGCCTGTCCGCTGCCGTGGCCCTGCCCACGCTGTGGTTTCGCTGCCGTGGCCTGGCTTAGTGACTTTTACCCTAGAGTTGCCTTATATGATCTAGGGCGATTTCATGCTAAAGACCAAGGAACTGGTTATTTTGCGGTTTTGGGTTTATCGCCGGGCCCTGGCGCGTGCGTGGAGTTCACGGCCGGGCCTGGCCTAGCGTTTTTTCACCCTAGGTTGCCTATTAGATCTGTGCGATTTGCTGCCTTAAAGAGAAAGGAATCGGCTCATTTTTCCGTCTTTCCATACTTGGCTTGCGCGTGAGTAACAAGTACTCCCTATGGACTTAGAAATTGTTTTCCAAGTCACACACAGTGACAAGTACCCTTATAGTATACGTTTTCCGGTTGCGAGACATTTTCCATCATTAAGACGGCCAAATCATCCGACCGCATGTAATAAGACGTTGTGTACTCTCTAATTCATGAGACCACTGATCATGAGCACTTGAACCAACCCTCCAGATAAGTTTTGAGGAAACCGGCAGGTGGCTAACATTTTTTTCAGAAAGCTACGGGTAATCTCCGCGGACAAAATCGGTGGATTGGGATATAATGCCACCGGTCTGGTAAAGTTACACGGCCAGGGCAGCGGCAGCGAAACCTCACGTGGCATGGGCAACGGCAGCAAAACTTTTCGCCCCCCAGCACATGGTTACCTGACTGGCGGGCCACGCAGCGGGGAACTAAGTGGTTAAATGACGTGGCAGGGCAACGGCATGTCGGTGGTGCAGCCGACTCGCGTGGCAGGGGCACGGCAAAGGACTCAGCCGGTAACTGATGTGGTAGGGCCACGGCGCGGGGAACCCTAAGGTTAGTGACTGGAGTGAAGGTGCCCACGGCAGTGGAACCTAAGGTAGGGCCCACACGGGACCGGCGCACGCCTTAGAAGGCGCGTAGCATTTAGGTAATGTTTTAGCCGTTTTTTCCCACAAAAAACTATGACCTTTAGCTGAGCGAGTTTAAATTGTTCTCTGACCTTGACCCTGGCAAACTAAAAAATAAAACTTGATTTTGATAAATCCAAAAAATGTGTAGACGTTCGTATAGGAAGTCCCATTGATTGAAAATGAGGTATACAATTGATTCCGTATGCGCTTAGGTGTTGTGCAGTAGGCTGACGGAATGGATGGCAATACCTCATTGGAATCAATGGCGACTTCTAGATGAAATGTTCTACCCAAAATGTAATTACTAACATTTAGTTGACATTTAGCCGGACCTTTAGCCGGACTCAACCCCTGACCTTGACCCCGCAAACTGACCCTTTTGCCTGATAAGAGCATGGAGTTGTACCGTAACGTTAGGCCCCGTAAATATTCTACTTATTTAACCGTCCGATGGGATTATTTTTATGTTTGTGGGAAGGCAATTTTTTTTTTTTTTTGGGGGGGGGGGGGTTTTGTGTGGTTTATGTTTTCGACTGGGGGTAATGTTTTGGTATTTGTAGACAAGGGAATGGGTTCTTCTTTTGATTTATGGTTCAACATCTGTTTGTTCACAGATGTTAGTTAGTTGGTGTTAGGTTTCTGCAAGTTCGAACGGTTAGATTTAAAGGGACTCTGTGGTAGCTGTAGTCAAGAAATTGCGGTGTAAACTGAGAGGTCGCGTAGCTTCAGGCTGCACTGGTTATGGTTAGTGCAAGTTAGTTTGTATTACAGTTGGAACCGATTGATAGCCCATCCCATTCAGTTCCATGTCGGGTACAGGATCCAATACCGTCGTTGGATTAAGCTTACCATGTGTGGTCTTAGTAGTCAAGTTCCAGCTGTAGATGTAGGCTGTGGGACTTTGTGTTGTAGCCAGTAGTAGTAACGAGATTGCGGGTGGGACTCGAGAGGTAGCAGTATTGTAGCCGAGAAGTTGTGTTTTATACCAGATGGACTGTGTGTAAGAGAGCCATGCAAATTGGAGACGGTTAGCGCAAATCAGTAAAAATAAAATCGGTTGGCACCCCATTGAAAACAGATGTGGTCTCTTCACTCGGCCCGCTTGTGTAACATTTAACGATCTCTTAATGTAAAAGTCAAGGTAAATGTCAGTAGTTACCAATGGTGCACGTATCGCTCGGGCACAACACTCTATGGCGGGTGAACTACAGTGGTGCACTCTTTTTTCGGGCAACACTGCGGGGGGCCACGTTAATACGACAACAATGTTAGCAGACGGGGTGCTCTATCAGTCGGCACAAACTTCCCTTAAGTCAGTCGTCAAATACACGCTTTTTCGGATAGTTCAAGGTAGTAACTCAAATCTTTTTGCGCATCACCGATTTCACGATGGTACAGGAGAAAGAAATTGATCTCTGCAGAGTGTTATCGCACGTTCGGCACCCCCACTTACTCCGCACCGTTCGGCCATGGGGTTCGATGATTGATGCGAAAGACATTCGACGGCTTTCGCACTTCGCTCCCATGTCAACCAGGCGATGAGCTGGCGCGAGTGGTGAGGCAGGTTATGCGCTAATGTTCACGTTGTTGAGGTGTGACCGCAATGGCTATAACACGATGCTTGCTCAGCCAGAGTTTGTGCAAAATATCGAATGCCCTGTGATCCTCTCAGGAGCCGGGTTGCGTCCGAGTGGTGAACAAGATTATAACAAATCCAAAGCATTGACCCGGCTCACGGTAACCAAACAGTACAGAACTTGCTTCCAATAATCTGACCCTTTCGCGAAAAGGTGTGGTAAGAAACCTAACTGGTCAGCCTTATCAGACCAATCTGACTGTGTAGCGCAACAACTGCAAGAGAGCCGGCGACAATATGCGACTCCCTCTTATCGCCGTTCTGTAGCGATAACGGCGTTCTGAGGGTTTCGGGGTCACGATATCCGTTAAACGCCGTGATAGGACTATATCCACCTTGATATCTTCCCCAGCGTGCAAGTTGTACGCCCCTTCTGACGCACAGAAACAGTACCAGCGGGGGACCTTTTCAAGTTAGAGATGACATGGGCTCGGGGGTTTTTGCGGATATCTTTTGAGAAGTCAGTCGCCTGTCCTTTTGAATTTGCTCGGACGTGAAACAGTTATCGCGCCCCAACCAACAGTTCCTTGGCAACTTCATACGATGCGTACATTCTGTCACTGTAATTTGATGTAAATTGTGGTGATGAAGCGATGTCGCATCGAGCGCGACATCGAAGATTTTACGTGGTGTTTACTTGGTTGCATACGCTATAACGTTGCACGTGTATCCAGTGTCCATTCGCAAATGCAGTAAAGTAAGACCTGAATCAACTGCTGCTCTATCTCCGTAATCCACCTGCGGTTTCTTCCCGTATCTCTCTCGCCAGTTTTCGACCTAAAATAATTGGTCACTAAGTCATCCTCGGTGGTCGACTCGGATGTACCTATGTATGATGAACTTTCCATTTTAGTTGTTGGTGTCTTCGAACTTTAGCAGTAGCTATTGCCAGACTGATGCTGATCGCTGGCGCTCGTCTCCTTTTACAACACCCAAGACAGTTCCCCCCTACTAATGACATTACAATGGCGTAAACCAGTCGTTGTAGCTTAGCTGTCACCTTTTTGTAGCGGTGACACCAACGCGTGACTTATCCCCCAGAATTTCCCACCACTAATGAGCTAGCAAGTGCATAAACCGATCTGTTCGCAACTGTCAAGTTGTCAGGTGTTGATCACGGCGACATACAGTCAAACCCATTTTTCAAAAAATGACTAAGTTAACTTTTGTAAAGTCCAGCGCGGACCCCTGACTCGGGTCTTTACCGGGACAATTGTCCTTAATCTAATAGCCAAACTTGAGGTTAAAAATTTGGCTTGGTCCTTTAGGGGGGAATCGCCCCTACATCTAACAGTCCATAGCGGAACATTTCATTGGTCCTGCGTAACTTCATAACTTCACGTAGTCGCGGCCACGGCAGCGAAAAACCTTTCAACCGCTGCCGTGGCCCTGCTTGATATCTGCTGCATCTTCAATCCTTCTTCGCTTCTACTTTTCTCTATCCAGTGCGGCTATCCCCTCTGTTTGTACTCGAGGCGTCAATGTTCTGGTTTCGGTAGGGGTGTGGGGCTAGAGGAACAGAAAGGGGTTAGGTTGTCCCGCCCTCCCTCCGATCCCTTCCGCTATCTCTGTCCTCTGAAACCCTCTCAATTCCGTACACGTTTGACGTGGACCCAGATCACGGCAGCGCAACTGTGATCGCAGGCTTCGGCTAAAAGCTACACGTAATCTCCTGCAGCCGGTTTGTGCATTCTACCTATGGGGCCGGTCCTGCGTACATTTCATACTTCACTTCTTCAAGGGCCACGGCTTGTTGAACTGGACCGTATTTCGTCTGAAAGCTACCCATAATCTCCTGCAGTCGTTTTGTACGATTTTACGCTCGTGGTGCCAGTCCTGCTAACTCGGGAGAGCGAGTTGGTGTAGCAGTCGAGTCTCTCACCTTTCAGCACTGCGTTCCCGGTTTCGATCCCGGTCGTGCCAGTGTATACGTAATGTGGGTTGCCGATCCATACGCGTCCTCCGCAGGTTTTCTCCGCAGCACTTCGGTTTCCTCCTGCATCTAAAATCGGGCTTTTCGCATATCTTTCCCCGTTGTTCTATATGCCATTCCCTTGAGTTTAATGCATATAGCAATATTTGTTCTTCCTTGCTCCCTTCCTAATGTTCTCATGACCCAGTTCCTCCACTTCCGGCTTTGCTTTCTTTCCCCGACAAGCGAAACCTTTGTAGTCGTGCCGGCATCGAAAAACAGCGAAACTTTTATCAGTTCATTTATTCGTCTATAATTTCCCTTAATCTCCTTCAGGCCGGTTTGTGCGATTCTACGCTTTTGGGGCCGGTTGAAAAGTAATCAATAGTCCGGCAGGTTATCATAGTCCAGGCTCCATCGACGACAACGGAATACAGCGTGAAAACGAATGCTGCGTGAAGAGTCAAATAGATCGAGTGCCCTATGTTCCCATTTGTTCCCGGACTGTGAGACCGGCGTCCATATCTTCCTGCCACTCCTGGCGCGAACGACATAGTTGGGCAACGGCAGCGTCGCCTGGTTATGTGAAAGAGCCCGGATTACACTATCTTCACAAACCCAATATACAGTAACTATTCACGGGGCAAGGCCACGGCAGCGGAAACCTCTCAACAGCCGTACACTGTTTGACGTGGCAGGGCCACAGTAGCGAAATGGTGAACCTGAGTTTTCTGTTAACAGCTATGGGTAATCTACTTAGACCCAATTTCGATTTTAACGCTGGTGGGTGGGCCAGTGTGGCAGGAGCTATGGTCCTCCGGGCTAACAGTCCGGAATATGGTGAACAATAGGACAATCGATTCAGTTTGACTCTTCCCCGACATTCGTTTCACGCTTTCCGTTGACGTCTATGGAGCCCGGACTATGGATACACGCCGGACTATGATTACTTTCCAGACACAGCCGGTCCTGCGTAACTATTACACTATCTTCAAAAATACCATTGCCAATTACATAATTATTTGACGGAAGGCCACGGCAGCGGAAATCTTTCAACCCAATACTTTTACCGGAATCTTGTGCGGTAGTCTACAGTAATTCAATGTCCGCCAGGAGATTTCCCTGTGCTTCCCAAAATGGGTGCCGGTTTCCGCAAAATTTACTTTTTGATTTGGATGCATGCCGGCGTCGGAGGACTCTCATATATCATGTATCAAAGAATACACTTCTTGGGCTGTTCTGCATCGCAGCCCCACACAAGTCGGCTGTGGCTAAGTTTATCAATGGGCTACTTCACGTAGCCGGTCCGCAATATTTTTTTTCCGTAGTTTAACATTTGCTATGGCAGACTACTATGCTATAATTACGGAACTTGTGTTTATTTTTCAGAAATGAAAAGCCCGCTTTACAAATAAATTGGCGTGTAGAATTCGAACCTTGCCTTCATATTATGAGCGCATACCATAACCACTAGACCACAGGGGATTAGCTGTCGAGGTGGCGTTCTTTTATTCAATATAAAATTTCACGGAGAATAAAGGCATCCCTATTATACAATAGATACGTAAAATGAAATACCACTCAAGTTGGTACTATAATTCGGGAACTGTTAATGAAAAAAAATGATTGCTGCTAGTCAAATGTTAACTACGGAAAAAATATTAGCAGCATATCACGGAGCGGAACTTTTGAACAAGTGACCAAAGTCCAGAACAGATGACGAAGTAGCCGGTCTCAACGGCCTACAAAGAACGCAAAGACTGGAAATGCCCCAAATTGGTGATTTTTGCCGGAAATCGCGCTAGATCTGCGGTACACTCGAAGTGAAAAAAGTCCCCATAGCGAATCGAATCTTTGTTCTTAAGCTCCAAATCGCCCTAGATCTAATAAGCACACATGGGTGAAAAATCACGTAGCCATGGTAGAGAAACGAACGACCAAGTGGAAGAGGCCACGGTAGGCGAAATACGCAAGAACCGCCTTAAATGACCAGGTTCCTTGATCTTAGCGGCAAATCGCCCAAGATCTAACAGGCACACTCTTGGGTGAATGATAGTAGTACCGCTTCCTGTTTTTACCTGGAAGTGGTTCGCTAGGCCGAAGAGGCGTCGTTGTGTTGACTCAAAGCAGTTCCAAGCACGGGAAGTTTATCCTCTATCGTGTCCAAACACAGTGTTCTCAAATATGATCCAGCCCAGGGAAATGGGTGCAAACGTTGGCTGCTTCAAATGAATTCCGGCAAGGTCCTTGTCTTGCGTGCCAGTCGGTGCTCCAGCAGTGGCAGACCAAGAGATATTCCATTGTCTGTGGTACTGTTCCACAACCACAGGTAGTGTCCTGATTGCTTCCAGGTAGCGCCAATTCGCAAGGAAATCTTAGATCGGCCCGATTCGGGAAGTAGCTAAATGAGATTTACGTGAAAAACAATACTGATAAGCGTCTCTTGATCAGATTGAGGAATGTTCATTCCTTTTTTTTTGGTGTAGCGGCGGTTGGTGGTCGCGATGATATCTGAGATTTTGCTCAAATTTAGTGGAGGGGTTTGAGGCATTAGGGGCGTTAAGGCTATATATCGCAGAAAGAAATTTTGTTGCTTTAACACTCTTAACAAACGTCATGATTTTGTGGGAAGTAATAGTCGAGATTTTTTTGTTTTTTTTTCTTTTAAAACTAGCAGAGATGTTCAGTATAGTACGATTTTCATCAAGGGAATTCCACATAACTAACAGAACCTAGAATTAATTTACAGTTCCTCGAACACTGGTGGCTGTGATATTCTGGTATATTGATACCTACCTATACGCCATGTGAGTCATGCCATCCTGGTAAAACGGAACATGTGTAGTGGATATTGAAGTTATTGCCGGATCCTATGATTCCAAACATGGTTCTGCTAGAAAAGGAGTCTGATTCTAATATGCACCAAAAAAAAAAACAAAAAAAAAAAAGTCATATACAATATATGAAAAAATTAATTTGAAAGATTAAATGAAAATCAAGGATTAGCACAAACCCTTTTAACAGCTCCCCAATTTTCAACATTTTAAGATCTTGCAAACCACTCCATTCATCAGTTAAATTTGCGGATTATGTCACTAACTAAAACAAGACAAAACACAGCCTGAGTTGATGCCTCAGCATCAACCCTATTGACGACTGTAACTTTCGGGGCCTTAATCCAATAAGTAGGGTGCTGTGATGGTAGTACTAGCTCATGAACACATTAAAGCTACCACAGGCAGGACTTAGGACTTATAGATTTCTTATTTGATATTTTTGTGCATAAAATATATCGTTATTCTTCCAATTTTGTGTATTCATTTCAGAGCAATTGAAGAATTTTCATGTTTTCTTGAAATTGTGCCTGTGGCCTCATTAAATAATTTTACAATAATACAGTAATATTACAGTTATTGATCTTTTTAATATATTATTTTGCTTACATTTGTTTTTTCGCTGTGCAGGGAAATAAATAAGAGACACTAGTAAGAGTGAACACAGAAGTAAAAGCACTATGCATAAAAGTGAAATGTCGGTTTTGAGGATCAACACAACATAATAGAGATCAAATAAAGAGAAACAAAAGAAATAGAGAAAAAAACAGGAAGACGTATCGTATTAGTCTTGTCATTACAAACGGTATTAGTCAAAGGGAAGTTCATTCCAATTTTCATTTATAGTCGTATATTAGGACACCCCTACATGTACATCACAGTCATCATTGAACCTTTGTGTTTCTATCGTGTTTTTATTACTTTTGTGTACTACTCTGGTATTAAACATTGCCTTGATCACACATTTTTGAATACTCTCCATTTCAAGTGGTTTATACCTTCGTCTCTAGTACTTCTGATTAAGTTTTGGTGTGTCTATTATTTTCTGTTTTAATTGTCTTTTTTGTGTCTATTGCTTTGTATCGATATCATATACAACACTGTTTCTTACCTAAATACCACCGCTGATAGCACCTATTATACAACATCTCAAGCATTTTTTTTCTTAATCTGGTGTTTTCAAACTTACCAGGATCATCAAGGGGTCTAAATGTTATGAAACCCTGCTTCAATCCTACACATGTTAGAAAAAAAAAAAAAAAACGGGCAGATTTTTCCCAATGTAGTACAACCTGTTGTTCCAATGAATCCAATACTTTCATTTCAAAGAGCTTTCTGGGTTAGTCTGTGACATATTGCCATCAAATGTCGAAATATTTCTGATAAATGGTTGAATGGTTATCGAGATCTTTTAATACTTATCATAAGTACATTTGGAGGAAATCATAAGCCCACTTTTTAGAATGAAAATTAAGATATCTCTCCAGCCCGACTCATAATGAGCTTTTTTAAAAACATTTTAACGACCATTGGTCTTTTCTTTATCAGAGGTTATACGAACGCTTAAACTCTTGTCAGACCGTTCCAAATAAAAGGGTAAGCCATGGAATTAATCCTTTTTCTATTCTAAAATATCATCATGTCTCAATGAACGCTGGTCCGAAGAAGTACACAAAGCCATGGATGTGACTTGAAGCAACTCTTAAAAGCGCTAGCAAAAAGATAGCACTGTCATGGGTCCCCTGATGGAGCCCTCTTTGAATGTTTAAATAACCATTTTTTTTCAAGATACACCCAAATTAAAATTTGTCACGAAAACCGTAAATAAATACGTGTGATCTATAGAATCATACTTTATATTAATAATACGGTATCCATGAACTATCCTAAATGAATTAGTCCTTGGGCCAATAGGTTGGTCGGTACCATCAGTAGTGGCAAAAGTCGCGAGTGTGGTATCAACTTACTCAGAAACATCATCTATAATAATTTTGCATGATAGACATTCCAATGTAGTAGTCCTCTAATTTGCATAAACAAAATGTCCGCCATTGAAAAATGGCTCCATAACTAGTTTTATCCATTGTTGTCTTTTAGAAGAATTCTTTAAGTGGAATAAGGCTAACATATGTGTTTTACATGAACAACCCCAGAAGGTCAAATCCATACATTTTTAAATTAAAACTTAAATCTGGCCATAAATCCAAATTGGCCGCCATTTTCATAAATTTTTGAGCCTAATTTGCTTTAACAGTCAATGTTCAAGGTATCACATGGATGAACAAGGCACTTTTAAAAGTTTGCAATACCCTCTGTACTATATAACTATAAACATGATGTCTTATACAAGACGTCGAAGGTGACAACCTCAGCATGCTAATTTGCATAAAGACAATGGCCGCCTTTGAAATTTCGTCATAATTATTTCCGTCCGGCCATATCCTCCTGGTCTTGTCGAAGACTTTCTTTTAGTGCACATAAATGCCTACACAGAAGGTGTTTTGATAATGGCACCACCAGAACTCAATCATTACATTTTTCATTAAACCTAATTTGTAAAAATCCAAAAATGGGCCGCCATTTTCGTAATTTTTGACATAATTTGACTGTCAAGGTATCACCCATGGATGAATCTTACACACTTAAGTTTACAATTACAATATTGACACTATTATTATAATCCTGTGTGTATGCAAGACTCAGGGGACAACTTGAGCATGCTATTTGTTGGCTAAACAAATTGGGCTGCCATTAGAATTGCTCCTTAACGTAGTTGCGGCGGCCAATCCCTGACTCATAGAAGAAAATTTGAGGTACAAAACTCCCCACAAAACTCTAAATGAGATGTTGATTAAACACAACCATAATATCATATCCTCTCCTTTAAATCTAATGTGCATATCCCAAATGGTCTCCATGGTTGCCGAAATTAGCATTTCTGTACTTGCGTTTGTGCCACTTTGAATCATGGTGTTGTAGTTTTAATGTATTAACCTCGGAATAAATGTGGTCTTTACATAGTTTTAAAGCACCTAATTTTGCATATTGAATATTTGAGGATCCCATGCTTAGTACTACAATAATGTGTTTCAGATTTTTTTCATCAATTAGAAATGCGGAATATTGGCCATAAATAACATTTATTTTACCAATTCACAAAGTTCTCATTATAATTATTTGCCTATCTAGTCCTCTGTATTTTGGCTCGTCTGTCTCTGTCTCTTCCCCGTCCCCATAATTATCATCAGAACTGTCCAATGTAATGACCTTACCTTTCATGTTTTCACATTGTCGATACCTTGCACAATCTGTTACAAGGACATCCCATTAGCCCTACATACACAGTCTGGGCAACTGCACACTCTTTGGGCAATATTGAAGGGTAAGACGTATCTGCAGCGGTTTGGCCATTCATCCACCTGATAACCAAATTACCATCAGGACTTACAATCCATCCCATGGCCATTGGGGCTTGAAGTGTTTGGAGAGGCGTTCTACTGCACCATCTTGGCCATGCCCCATCTTCATGAAGGGTTAGGCAGTCCTCACATGGAGGAAGCAGGCCAATTCAATTTTGGCTTTCTGTTTCTTTGCTCTAACAATTAGTAACCGCAAGTTTTTCTCATCTTTGATGGGTGGCCTAGCTACATGCTAACAACATGAACTCTTTGCAGTTTGCAAAGAGTTCTCAGCCAGTAGCAAACCCAGTGAGATAGGAGAGAGAGAGAGAGGAGAGAGATAGAGGGCAGAGAGGGGGGGGAGAGAGGGGAGAGAGAGAAGAGAGATGTCACTTGTAGAGATTTGTGCATTTGGCCTCGAGGAAGTACCAGCTCTAAAAAGCGCGCAAGAGAGACCGACACAACCCTTTTTTTTTTCTGCACACCATACGGCAGCACCCAATTTTGAATCAGTTGAACTGAACCTCCTCCTTGCTTCAACAATGACATGAGCTGCAATATGTTTCTGAAGTGTGGAACCCACACAAGCAAGGTCCATCAAAGGCATGGCATTCATATACAGTAAATTGACGTTGACTCTGTCATCCGCATGCTGCCACAGGCAATATTCCTGGACTAACAAAGCTCCTCAAATATAATCCCAGTTTTCACAAACTTAAACAAAATCAAAAGTTAACATTTCGTAACTATATCACCCGCTCAAGACGTGAACAACTTGGCCCCATTTTTCCCCCCTCCCCCATGTGAGAACTGTTCTGGCCCTTCATGCATAAGATGTCCCTTGTGCTGTGGGTTCTGTTCACGATACAACCACAGGTTGTGTCCGGTAATGCTTCCAGGTAGCCACTTCTGCAAAGAAACTTTAGACCGGCTTGATTCTAGTTTTCTCAATCTGTTTGAAACCTCGACATTCAGTCCACGGAGGAGTCAGCTCCAGGTGGAAGATGCTCATCACGTTTCAATACCAATAGATGTTACTTTGCGTGTTAGCAAGTCTTTCTTTGCCACAATGCGACTCTCCTTAGCTCCTTAGCGACTGGATTTCATAGGTTGGACTTGCTTAAGGAAACTCCTTTCTGGAATAAAGGGTGGCTGGCAGCTGGTCTCTGCCCAGACATAGGGTGCTTCTATATTATAATACTTGAACAGCCTACGCCATTGCATCTCGCTAACCTATTACATATGTCTGTGGGGCAATTTCCATTCCTGCTAAAGTGTCTACGTTCTCCGTTGGTCAGTTGGACGAAGACATCCAGTTATAGCCGGCAGGTGGCATTTAATGCTGAGTCAAGCTTATTGCCATGGGTTGATTTTCCCATACAGGCATTTTTGTATGCTTTCCAACAATGGGCAGACCAAGAGAATGTTCCATTGTCTGTGGTGCTGTTCCACACCACCGGTAGTGTCCCCTGATCTGCTTCCAGGTAGCCTAACTTCTGCAAGGAAACCTTAGATCCTGCGGCCCATTCTGGTTCTCAAATCTGTTGAGCATCGCCAATCAGCCCATGAGGAGACCAGGGGGAAGATTCTCACAAGGTTCAATACAAATAGATGTTCTCCTTTAAACTCTTTAGAGACTGATTCAAAATCTGTCTGGTAAGGCGGTTGGCAGAAGGTCTCTGTCCGGACATAGTGTGTTTCACATTAGATACTTGGCGCTACGCTCTTGCATGCTCGCGCTACACTACATCTGTTGGAGCAAATTCCTGCTGGAGGATACGTTCTCAATTGATGTTTAATGCGTTGATCATTACTTACTCTTCGTCTCTTATGTGGGTCTCATAGAAAGAGTGCAGTCCCCAATCCTAGGTGACAGGTTATCGCAGGCTCCAGGGGTGATCCAGAACAGGTTACTTTAAGCTGACGGTTGGCTACATTGGTTGCGTAGATGGAAACAACACAACTTGTCATCTTGGACGGATTGCACGTAGGTGGTTCTAGTAGTAATTAGAGTCATCCACAGCTTGGAGAGTCTCTCTTCAAAACAATGTGAAGTCGGCCTTCTTGTGCGCTAATTCCAAGATTAAAAACGATAGGTTCCTGAACTTCTAGGTTGGTCGTTGTTATTGATGTTGAAAAGGAGGTGCGACACACACTTGTGGTAGTCCATTCTTTAGCCTACTTATCAGCTCTCTTCGCTCCTAGCTGAACAAAGGAACATCCTGTTTGAAGCTACCAAACCGCTATATGGTGGCGTAGTCTCAAGAGGACTATAGTGGCAAATACTTGTAAGGAGAACTTTGTGAGGTCGTCAATAGTTATGTATAGTGCCGGTTAGGTATGTATTGTTACTAGATACAGATTGATAGCGATATTGCTAATGGGGAATGGAAAAAAAAGTAAGTTATGGGCCAAAATGTGCATAAAATAGTGAAATCACTAATCGGAAACACCATAATTGTAGTGCAAGAAGGGATCATCAGAGAGTTTGTATGAAAAGAAGTGTTTTTAAAACTATATAAAGTGACGGTAGTAGTATTCTTTGTTTTGTCAAGATTAGGAGCAATCCCATTGTAAACCCAAGGAAAGGTATACTCTAATTTTTTTTGTCGGGTGATTTTAAAGGTCGTTAGGGTTTAGACATATGAATTGCAAGTGCAATAGGCTTAACACTTAAACTGCCAGTGATTGAAAAACTGGCCCACCATTTAAAAAGCCAAACCTAAGTGACTGAAATGTTGGGTTAAACAATGCGGTTTTTTAAGATATATGGAAATAAGTTTATTAAATTAGATGGCCATGAATTCATTTTGATGTTTTTAATCAAAACACCTAATTTTTAGCAGTTTGAAACCTAAAATATTTCTTCGAGTCTGGATATAGGCGAAACTAGTTATGGCGCAATTCAATGGCGGCCATTTGTTTATTCAAATTTACTTGTTAAGTTGTCCCCTTGGAAGTCTTGCCTACATACATGTATATAGTTATATTTGAGAAATAGTGTATTATAAACTTTAGAGTTATAGGTGTACAGTCATCCATATGGATACCTGAATGTGAAGTTCAAATTATTTCAAAAATTACGAAAAATGTCGGCCATTTGGATTTATGCAACTGTAGGTTGAATGAAGAATGGATTATTGACTTCGGTGGTTGCCATATCAATCATCTCATGTTAACATTTTTTACGGAAAATAATCCTTCTATAAGACAGGATATGGCTTGATGAAACCAGTTATGGGAGCAACTGAATGGCGGCCCCATTTTGCTTTTTGCAAATTAGCGGTTAAGGCTACTACTTGGAAAAGTATTTCATTACCAGAAATTCATTTAATTGAAGTGTTCTTAACAAGTTGGTAATACTCTCGTTTTCACTCTATATGGTACTCATGGATGTCAAATATCATCTCGGGGCCCAAGCCACTAAATGGTACAACTGTCCTTAATGAAAATGGTACAGCCTGATTGACACAAACTACGTAATCAGTCTTACTAATTCCCAACGACAGAGCGAACAAACATTATGAAGAAGGCCAATTGGACGGCATATTCCTGATGGATGAGAACACAAAACAAATAATGTTCCCCTCCAGAAATCAAGGAGAACAGCTAAGACGCCAGATCACCATGTTTTTTACCAAAACAAGACGGTGATCATCATAGCGCTGACGGTAGCAAATGGAGAGAACCTAATACATTATGCTAGAAAAGAGTGCAAATACCAATTTCTAATGTGACTGTTAAAACAGAGGGTGTGGGCCTACACACTACTTTCCCATGAAGGAGGAAGCAGTGGTTTATGCTACATCAGTAACAAAATGCCTGCATCCTTGATCATCCTAAGGAAAAGAGAATGCTTTAACTGTGATAGGCAGCCCCCCAAAATTACTCTCAGAGCGAGCTATGTCATCTTGCTCAGCAAGAACAGAAGGCATTCAGATAGAGCATAAAAGCAACTCGGGCAATATGCTCGGAGGGACGTGGACTCTTCAGCGTTCAAAAAAACAAGGTTTTAACTGCCAAAATCTGGTACAAAATCCAGAGACCTCAGAAACACACTAATATAGGCAAAGAGCTAACAGAAATAGTTAATTTTCCCTTACTAAGTCACCTTCACAGCGAGAGATATTACCGGAGTGCTTATCTTAAATGTAGGCTCCGGAGGTGACAACGCTGGTGTTCTACAAGTAAACTATTTCGCCTCCCATAAATCTCCCTTCACAAAAGCGCTTTGATGACTCCTGATGACGATAGTTTGGGCAACATTGTGTTCTAGGTGCATGGCTTTGAACCACTTTTGTAGTCATCATGTCGTAGTAGTGATGGGTCGACCAATTTTAAAGTTTTCTCTTAACATCTCCTTTTTAAGATAAGAGTTATAACACCCTGTTTCTTGCGTTTTTACCCTACGTTTTGTACAATTAAGAAAGGTTGCTTGCAGGTACGTAGGGTACTTACCAATATTATCATGTGAGGACCTACCAAGCCTGTGAAGGAACAGGATAATCCGAAAACAAAGTGGTTTACACCATCCGCCATTTTCACAGGGACTGCTCAAAAATGGGTCACTTGCTGCAAGACAGAGTAAAAAACAGCAGCAGATCACTATAATAGCTCAAATTTGGCACGTATAATCGTGTGGGCAGGAAAAAAATCATATGTGCATTGAACTGAAGAGAAAACACGCATCTGTGATGTTGGTAACACTGACAACACAACCTGTTTGCGATATTGTCGTGGTACAAAAGTATCGCCAAAAAAATACTTAAAAGAGATCTTACGTACTTATTTAAAACATCACACATATTCCACAAATTGATTGACCGAAAACTGGACAATAGGTTGGTGTGTCCATGTTACCGTAATTGCACTACTGAAGATTTTGACATTTGACCTGTCAAATTAGGTTTTTCTGCCCAGCGACGATATTATACAGTTAATATCTACAAAATTTAAAGTGCACAAATATATACCAACGGACCACAATCAGCGTTTTAATGCAGGTTCCCTGAACTGGTATATGAATATATTGAGCTGAAAAGTGATTGGCTATAATTCCAGGTGGATAAGTGATAATGGTTTCTTGTTCTTGCCAAACTAGCAATTAAACATTTGCCACTTCTTCATTTTCGGAAGAGAAATTGACAATTTGAGAAATTTCCAAATTTATTTCAATTACGAAAAACGACAGGAAAAAACCTTGTGTAGGGATATGTTTTTCTTCCAATGGCTTTCTTTACGGTTTGGTAAGAGTAACCTTCAGAAAAGATTTCATCAGTTCTTTTGCCAATATTTTTCCTCTTGATAAATATATTTTATTCTGAGTTTTTAATATTTTATAATATTTACCGTAACCATGAACACAAGGGTTTCACTTA
>JAMKCH010011693.1:0-27065 GCA_023653785.1 Ophioderma brevispina
TCATCGCTATAGGTCTTGATTCCGAAACAGCTATCTAGTGCTGAAGATGAGTAACTTTCGTGTCCTGGAAGGACAATAGTTCATAGCTTGGACGTGTAATGAATTGATATTACCTGTGGTGTGTGTAAGTCTATAGACTCGTAACAACAAATAAAGCTTGGAACCGGCCTTAGGCAATGGTTAATTAAAATTGAATGGCTAAACAGATAAGGTTTCATAAACCACATCTGTTGTGGTAGGATGAATATACATGTAGTCTAACTCTTGACACGAAAACTTGCAAGCGCCTTAGGCATATTTATAAAATTGAATGGCTAGCAAAGATACAATTTAGCCGGGCATTTTCCAAACAGGTAATTGGCACTTCAGCTGATGGGTATTCAGTGTTTTTTTATGGACTCTCTTAAAGGGTTGTAATTAGCTAAAATGTCAGATTGTCAGATTGATTTGATTTGCGAAATTGAGCTTGGAGGATTGGGGGTCTAGGGTGTGTTTTTGGGGGGTAAGAAATGGTTAAAATCGCTCAAATAGGGGTTTTTCGCAAGATTGGTCCTGGTAGACCCCCCGATATAATACTAACTACCCGCTGTGGGCTGAGGACATAATTTACGCCCTGAAGACTTTGAGGAAATACGCAGGCTGAGATTAACTGAACTCTTGACTTCCACCTTTTAAATTGGTCTCATTGTGGTACTTTGACCTTTGACATGACTCTGCCTTAACAGGTCATTACCACAGAAGTTACCTTTGACCTTGTGAACTGGACAATACGGTGACCCTCAAAATAGCTTCCCGAACCACCACACTGTTTTCATGAAAATTGCTAGCCGTGGTTTAACATGAAACACCAACATTTCAATCATTCCATTGCATTTGAACATAGAATTACTTAGTAATCTACAGTATATGCTTTAACTTGAGATTGCTTCTTTTGGTGTCCACATACACAGAGGTTTTTCTCTTTGTCCCTGTTGTAGTCTGTTGATGAATGTTGTTGTTTGTTGCTGATGTTTGTCTGTTGTTTTGATGTTGTATGTTGTGAACGGGTTAACATTTACCTGTAATATCCACCATACTTGGATGGATTTCAACTTGGGTCAGAGGTGCAACGGTATCTTCTCTCATTTGTTGAGTCAAAGGTTCATCCAAGATCACAGGTCATGTGAGTTAGGACTCAAGTTGTAAGATAGGCTGAAAATGTAAAATTGACCTCAATTGAAAATTTGAAAAGTTCAATTGGAAACCAACTTTATGGATTTACAAACGGAAACCACCTAAATTTTTTATGAGGTCAAAGGTCACATATCAAGGTCCAAATGTCATATAGAAGGCCTATCATTCACAAACCGCAGCAACACTACTATTATTATTTTGCTAGTCGCATATTTTGTGCCAATGCTGAAAATTTGCTTTAAATTTTCCTACTTAGTGCATTTACAATTAGTAGAATACAGTTGAGTATTTTTTTTTTTATTGCTGAGCAGTTTTGCTGGAAAGCACCATGCCAAAAGATGTTTTACTCTGACAAAAAAAACAGACTTTGACTTTGACTGTGACATCCACAAACTATATCACACCTATTTCATCCCATATTTAATGATCATTTTCATAATTTTCTAAAAACTTGAAAAAAGGAACTACTGTATTTATATTAAAGGCAGACATCAGAGATCTGAGGAGGGCGCCTCAATTTCCAAAAAAAAATGTTCTGTTTTTTGCATGTAAATTAATGCTTGTCCAATACTAATAACTGTGTGAAATGTATAAGCTTAAATCGGAATTCCTTCATATGAGAAAATCAAACTTTGTTATAAAATTCCGGATCCGGAATTTTGTTATACCACAGTATCCTATGGGAGTAATACTACACATAAATGATTTTACTGCATCAAAACAAAAAATCTGATTTCATCTCAAATTCGGAATTGTGCATTTTAGGTACGATCTTAGTTCTAGTTGACTATTTTTCATTATTACTATCATCTAACGGCCGCAGCCGAGAGGCTGTTCACCATGTCGCGCCAAATCCATGTTTGTCATAGGGTTGGGGATGGTTAATGATTGGATCCTGCTGGATGTCCGAAGCATATCACATCAATTGTAGTTAAAGGGCGACGACCCTGTTTTGGCATGGTAACTTCCAACAGGTGACGTATCTGAGACTACTTGGCAATCGCACGATGACAGTGACCGGCAAAAATCGTGACGGCGTTGGGGAAAAGAAGATGAAATTGGAGGGGATATCTTCCATTTATGATATGTGCTTTGGTCTTGTGCAAACGCCCAGGATATGTTGTACTCGCATAAGAGCTTGTTTTCTGTGTTAGGTGCCATCCAGTCTATCTGTAGCTCTTCTTCATGGTCCAGGTCTCTGATCCATATAACTGGATACTCTCTCCACAGGCTCTAAAGAATTCAGCTTGGTTGAATTGGAGACTGCAGAATTGCCATAAGTGGTATAGTTATTGCAGGCATTACAAGCTTGATCCTTTTGCGTGACAGGAAGTCTTCTGCGGTCGGCAATAGGACCCTAGATACTTGGAAGTCCTTGACCTCTTTGAGTTGGCTACAATCTGCTGTGCAGATAGGTTGATGATCGACTTCTCATTGACAGTCATATATTCAGTATTCTGGCATTTAGATGTAGCCGACTTTGTATTGCAGCATTCTCAAGTGATGTTAGTAGATCGTATGCACCACATATCAGACGGGTTAGAGCTAGATCATCTGCGTATAGTCAAGGTCTTGAGATGCTGACCCATGTGACGTCTGGAACGATTGGGTTTGATGGTAAGTCCTTGTCGTTCATGATGTCAAGGCTGTCTGAGGATGTAATCAACCACGACTACAAAGGTAGGGACCAAGAGTATCTCCTTGGAGGATTCCAGTAGTTGTTAGGAACTCATTGTGGCCCCATCCATGGTCTGCACAAAGTATATGGGTTATCCTACATGATGGCAATTGCCTTGACAGTCTCATCTGGGACACGTAGTTGGCGAGAATATGCTGCATTACAACCTGTCTGTTAACAAGTCAAAAGCCTTGAAAAATCTACGAACACAATTGAAAGCTTTCTCTTGAGAAAATTCGAACTCTTCTATGATCCTTCTGCGGGCAAGTATCTGAGGTAGTGTTGATCTGCCTTTGCGGAAAAACCGTTCTGGTTCCGTCGGAGAATGGGATCTAGTGAGGGTGAGTCTGTTGAGCAGCGTGGAGTTGTAGATCTTAGAGGGGGCCAGTGGTGGTGAAGGTGTAATTCCTCTGTAGTTTTGGGGGTGTTGGAGGTCGCCTTCTTTGGTAGGGATGATGAAGGATGTTGAAAAGGCAGCTGGTTGGTTTCCCATGAGGTGTATTACAAAATTCTAAACAGTTGACATGGAATAGGGGATTATTACACTAAAAAATAATATTTCGAAATCTCTTGAGTCAGACGTAAGAAAATAATAGCCATTCCCTTTTTCTACTGCCAGAAACATTTATAATATTCAGCAACCCACTCAATATCAATATCAACAAGATATAGTAGAATGGTTGAAGCGTCGAACTGACAGATAACTAGTAGTATCCATCTGCCATCGACTGTATGTGTAGGATATAAACTCATTAGAAGGAACATGGTTTGCCAAGTTATTGAAACTGTTTTGAACACCCTGGTATGAGGATGTCAAAAATACCGGGTGTCATCAGTGCAAACTTATTATGCAATTGGCGGTTTTTGATGTTTAATATTGATGCGAAATGCGGTGTTTTTTGTTTTAGGATGGCTCTTGATGAAAACTGGCCAGTATCTTAATCAAGTGTCAGAGATGGGTCGTTCTTTCACTCAGACTAATGTAGGTATTTATATTCAGTGAACTTCATGCCCGGCCCAGGACCAAAGTTTGATAATATATGCCAAAGAACTGAGTGTGTACATTAATTGTGAAGATATTTATTTTGTGAAGGGCTGTACCATGATAAATCATTTTGCTGGTCTGTTTTCAGGTCTAGTGCCCTCTTGTGGTTGATTTAGCTTTGGCAATGTTGCTTGTTAAGAAGTTCAGCAATCCAATGTGTCTGTGCCAATAGGTAATTCGCCCCCAGAACAAAACTGAGGTAAATTTATAGTGTTCCAACAGTTTATTTTGGGAAGGTGGACTCATGAGGAAGCATTCTGCTGGTCCATGGTCTGGTCTAGTGCCATCTTGTGGTTGATAGCTATTCAATGTAGTAAGATTTCAGCAATTCACTTATGTGTTCTGTGTGCCAATAGATAATATTCTACAAGAACCAAGAGTAAAATTTAAAGTGAAGATTATTTTTATGTGTAAGGAAAACTGACTGAGGGATCATTGTGTTGGTCGATGCGATGGTTTGTTCTGGTCTCAGTGCCCTCTAGTGGATTAGCTCATAACAATGTTGGACATTTAAAGTATTTCAGTAATCAATTATTGTTCTTTGCCAATAGGTAATATCTGCAGAACAAAAGCTAAAATATGTCAAGACATTTATTTGTGAAGGTACATACTGATTGAGGAAGGAATCATCTGTTGGGCTGTATGTAATCTGGTCTAGTGCCCTCTGGAGGTTGATAACTCATGCAATGTGTATTTCAGCAATTTCAATTATGTGTTCTGTGCTGTAGGGGTTGTCATTATAATCCAAGTCTTTTAGCCATCTGTTAGTAGACTTGTTCTTAGTTCTCAAGGCCCCTTTAATTGTCAATGCCAAACATGGAGTCGTTTTGTAAAAATAAATCGAAACAGGTCGGGCAAACCAAGGGTTGTATTCTCAAGATGTGGAATCTGACCCTTAAACACAGCGTAAACCAGGATTAGCCTATGATGGACGCTTTTTCTGCAGGATATTCTGAACGCCAAACCAGCATCAGAAAAATCAGAATCATAATACTGAGTGGCTCAGCTTTTGCTCAAGAAAAAAAAAAACACCACCACACACACACACCCCACCACCACAACAAACAACCAGCAACAAACACCAGCAATAGCAACAACCACCAAAGAAAACAGACACAAACACCCAGGCGCACACAAATACCCAGGCACCAAAACAACACACAAAACAAAAAACCACAGTGACAACATACAACCACAAATGGACTGGACCTGGACTTGGGTGAAGCCTTTCAATACCGTCACATAATGAGAGCTAGTCCAAAACAGCTGTTGAGAGTCTCTTTATTATGACAAAAACGACGAATAAAACAATAAAATATCACGGCGACACACTTTTGACAAACTAATGGAGTAGTTATGCCAATAACTTGACATGCTGTGTAACTTGATGGAAATTCATGCGGGCATAATAATATGAATTTTCATAAAAACTAGTTTTACCGTCTTTCTAGGGAAATAGGACAAAGAGGGGCTATAAAATACAACTTATGACCTTTGTAGGCCTATTGGCAAGATTCCACAATGATTTTTCTGATTTTTGCGGAAATAATACCTCTTGCATGTCCTACTTATATCAATTGTCAAAGTCGCCACTGCTTTAAATGCGCAAAAATACAAACGAGACAATTTGCAGGGTCAAACAGCTGTTGAGTAGTGGAATACAAAAAAACATTGCACAACCCATACCAGCTATAGTCTGTTCATTCTAAGAGGAAAAAGACCTTTAATGAAGTTATATGAGTTAATACTTGGATCTGCAGGTGACTATTACCTCAGAGATTGAATTTACAACAACAAAAAAACACCAACAAAGTATTATCATGACCAGATTTGGAGTATCATTCAAATAGCATCAGATGAGTACAAACAAGGCTAGTCTACGTAGCATTATGATCAAAGTGGTTGTGGCCTTATTGTAATATTTTGTCTTACATCCGTGATTTTTGAGCATTTTGAAAGTCATCTCAAAAGCCACTGAGTGTTATGAACCAATCCAGAAATCTACCAGGGTTGAAAGTGTTAAATGGTAGGAGATGAAGGTTATATATGTAGTTTGTATTTTGTCAAAAAATGGAAAATCAACCCTGGACCATTGTGTGAATATATGTGACAGAAATAATCGTCACAGTCTCCCCGTGATCTGATCCGAGTACAATACAGTCCTAGTATTCAGTTTGAGTTCCACAATGGTGGTAGAAGAGTGATGTATGCAGCTCTTTGAAATATGCCAACGCAACCACAGACCATGAACTGTGCCTCGCTCACTATGAATGTCATATAGTTTTAGAAAAGTAGGACGCTGACATTTATTGAGTAAGATGGTTGCCTTTGAAAGGCCATGGGTTTATGACAGCCAAACAGCATTCCTGGGCAAAAGTCAATGTGCACGTGTTGTTAAAGACTCACCTCACAGGGTTTAAGTAGGCAGCAAGAGTAAATCCACCTTGAAGTTTGTATCTGTTTCTTACTTTGGATCCCTCTACTCTTACCCCCCCCCAAAAGTGTCTAACTACCTCTGTAACAGATATATCTTGAGTTGGACCATTATACAAATATAACGGTTTGAAAGGGAATAGTGCATACTATTTTCACGAGTACGGCTACAGCTACCACCCCGAACCAGAAGGGTGAGGGATGATAGGCCCGTAGCAAGTAACGAGGGATAAATAGTTCGCACGATTTCCCTGAAATTAACATGGTATTTGTGTTTATTACACCTCTACATAATTCATGAGATAAAATGTAATTTAAAAGAATTGTATACCAATATTGTCTCTTGATATCCTCCTGTAAGCATTCCCTTTAAGTTTTGTAGTGTACTTCAATCGATAGCATATCTGATAAGTTCATTGTATCAATCATGTCGTTCATCACAATCACGACTTCCAATGTTATGAGAAAATTTAACTAAGTTTAAAAAGTTTCAAAAAGGTCAATAAAACACAAACGTCAAAATAACACATGTAATGTTTTCTGTTCTTTACTTGGGCTAGGTTGATGAGCCGCTGCACCGTTGCAATGTAGAAATTGAACGTGTTTCTGTTGCGCACAGTGGTGCAGACTGGCTTAAGTCCCACCAGGCCATGTGATATCGTCCACAAAAGGGGAAGTGATCCCGGATCCTTAATACTCTCTTTCTTGTGATAAGATGTCATACTAAGTGCGTATTCCAATCTAGATCAAGCGCGGGAGAACCGGGGCGCGAGTATGGGCACTAAACTGGCGGAAGAGTAACCGTGTTGTTGATGGCGGAAGACGAGACGGGGGAGACTTTCCAAAGGAAGCTTAACTCCACTAGACGATGGCTGAAGTGTTGATTCAACTTTGGGTTGAAGATGGCATCCTACTTTGAGATGGCAGCCTCATGACTCTTTCTGGTCCTCGCTCGTCGTGGAATAACTGCGAATACTTGACCTCGATCTATGGCCAGACACGTCAGAATATCTCGCGTTCAAATCCAGCCACTGTCAAGAGAGTGATGGCCGTAGCCCGCAAAAAAGTGGTTTGTGTACGGTGTGACAATTCCGGCTTTTTGCAGATTTGTTGAGTTTTTTCATACTAGGGTGTTTTTCCCCACAGGTACATTGTCATACCATCTCACCTTTTGGCACAGTCTTCGGCCTTTGCCAGAAGGCATCACATTCGGATTAAGGACTCTGAGGTACTCTCTAGACTTGCAACAGGGCATGTACTGGAGTTCAGCTGTTGTTGAATACATCAACCCCTTTGGCCAGGACCTTCACGCCAGGTTTCAACCACGAGTTCTGTTTTTGTCAATTTGTCCACCAATAGTTTGCATATTTGAGTTCCATTGGGTCATTCTCCACTTTCACATCATGCTTCGTCATTTGACGCAAGTTTTCACGACCTCGGTAGCAAAATACAGCAGTAGTGCGAGAAAACCTTATTCTGAAGGCCACGGGGTGTAGATTGATCCACTGCGCTCGAGTCATTAATTTCTTAGAGCCAGTTCCTGATTGGTTGCCTTCTTGTGTTGTACTTTAGCTTTCATAGTTGTTTTAACTTAACCATCATACTCTTGAAGTATCACGTTAGTTCCGCGTGGACGATGTCGACATTTGTATGCTATCAAAATGCCGCTGAAGGCCGTATCTAAGTGATTGAAGGCTCTTCTTCGCGTCATATTCACCATCGCTTTTCCGAGATTCTGCCCAAAGAAGAATCGGCCTAACAGAACATCAAGTTCGGCCGGGTAATGCCTTCGCTTGTGCAATGACGTCCCCTTCTCATTGCAGTAAAGGTGAACAACTTACCGAACCCTTTTGATGACACGTTTGCTGTGTTTTGCATCTTTTTCTGGATAAGTCCTCTATCAGGCAGCGTGGTTAGAGACGAATTTCGCTTCGGAGCAGAAGGCGTCATTTTTGTTGTATGGATATTGGAGATAAATCCCGTTTTTATGGAGAACCAAAACAAAAATATATCGAGGGCGGAACGTATCTATATTGAACTTTTGACTCTGGGGACGATGATGTAGGAAAACAGTTAAAAATATGACGGGAAACAGCATTTTTTTTCAAATAGTTCATCATTTAGCCGTAACTTTTACGATTTACAATAAAAAGGAATGATTTATCTCATGAATTGTATGAGGTGTAATAATACATGATATAACATGAATATAAACCTCAGAGTAACCAATCAAAATGGCCTCCATTTCTCTGTATGCACCTTTATCTTTTCTGTGTCTCTGATTGGCTAATTAGTAGTTAAACCAAAGATTTAATCCGGTTTTGTCCCCGCTAAAACGAGGGTGGCAGGATACGCCTCACACTCAGCAAACTGCTGTGTGAGGATTTATTGGAGCAAAAGGTAATTGGCCGGATGCCTTCCTGACATCAATCCACAGTTTTCTGCAGTGGGCCGTAGTTGGGCAACACGCCCACCATGCAAGGCAACATTTGCTGGATGGCTGCAATTAGCTCTCCAGAGCTAATGCCCTTGTAGGTAGATCTTCTTTTCATTCTACCAGGGTAAACCAGCTACCCTGGTTGGCTAATTACCCAGGTTGGCTAATTACATTGTATAATCACAGAACAACCAATTAAATTGGCTGGTGCTGCCCAGGTTTTCAACACTGATAATGTTAGGACACACATTACACCTTCCAATACCATAGTTCCTCATTGCCCATAACATCATGGTATAAAGGAGTGGGGAGTATGCAATCAATGTGACCAAGTATTCTAAAACTTTTGGCCAGGATTGAAGATATGTGAGTGACCCCATTCATCAAAAAGTACCTCATGTTTGCTGCGACGTAAATCTGTTTTTTCGAATAGATCTCCACAAATACCAAGTGCTCAAACAGATGGAGGATTGTACCTTGCAACCTCAATTGTGTCTTGGTCTTTGTTCTCAGTCAATACTCTATGTTGCCCATCACTCCTGCCATCGCTATCTGAAATGTGTTAACTGTCTTACAGGCGAGATGAATGACAAACTTTTCAACTTTTCAAAAATCATGTGCAGGAGAGACAAGCATAGATTTTGAACTATGCCACATTCTACAGAAACTTGATTAAGCTTCAGATTTGAAATAGTTTAGGGTAGCACTTTATGGATTAATGCTTTTGTCATGGTCAATATGTGGCACCATTCATGTAACATGTCACAATGTGTAATTGGAACAAATAAAAATAAGAACTTACCATTTAGTAAGATTTTTAAAAGCTTCTGAAATCTGAAAATATCTACAGTCATGTAAATTTCTGCACAGAGCATTCAACATTGGTTAATGATATTCTTTATTTATGCCCATGCTAGTGGGGTACAATGATGTGTATCTATAACTGTATTGTTATTTGGTTAATCTTTAAAGGAGGATTTAAATATTTTAGTGTTTACCTGAACATTAATACCCATGACAGCTCTTAGGCGAATGTCATTCTGGTATTCAGTTGATATAGTGCAGAGTGCACCAAGGTGGTAAAAGAACGAGGTATGACATATATTCTTTGACACATTGAGCTTTGAAAGTGTGCTATGAATATCATTGAGTTTTTTAACAAGTAGGACACTGACATTTATCGGTCAAATGTTCCGCTTTAAATGTAGTGACATCATGATTTACCTCTAATTATGTGCCTGTGAAGGGGAGCATGATATTCATGTGAATATTGATCAATATAAAGTGGAAGAGTCGTTGGTGGTGTCATTTTTATCTCAAAATGTTCTAGGCATTTCAGTAATAAAACTTAGCAAAATTGCTCTAATGGCAGACTACAATTTACCATGCTTTATAGTAAACTCTGAAGAGTGCCGCATTCAATCAGCTAAAATCCCAGTAGTTACTTGATGGATAACTTAATGCTAATTGCAAATGGTCAGTAAAATTTAAAAATCTCTGAAAAGGTAACATAGCATTTAAGGTAAACAGTGGATTTTAACTGAGAAGGGTCTTTATAGGTTTAGATTTGATGTTATCATGTCCCCAAGGATAGATCAAAGCAAAGCCATCATAACATATACCAGGCAGCCATGAAGGGAAAATGTGTTTCCTCAGATAGGGCTGGAATTTCAGCGAGAGTCCACTCTTGCAAAGACTACCCAAACGAATCCAGTTAGATTGTTGTAAACTGCTAAAAGTTTTACACAAACTGAATAGATGAGAATCCAAAGACTTGCCAACTAGGCTTATGGAGCCCCTTCCTGCTCATGTAAGCATCAAACCAGGACTTGCAAAGCTTCAAAAGAGAGGTTAATCGCTATCTTGGCACATTCCATCAGCATTACTAATTACATAACTGCTTTTAATGCCATAGCCTGACATAAAAGAACTCCACCTATGAGATTACAAGACTCTTGTAGCTCTGCATGAAATTCTTCCCCTGCTCTGATGTACCAAAATGGACCTGTTGTCCTTCATCTAAAGGAAAAATTTAATTTTTCTATCATATCCAACCTTCTGGCAATTCCACACATTCCTTCATATTCAAGGTCAAATGTCATAGCTTACAGGGGCAAATTTGACAAATTCTGTAATCAAGTTAAACAAATCCCAAATTGTTCATCTTATTGCAATGATTTGAAAAATGCCACAATTTAGATACAGGCTATTATGACTCTTTTAAGATCCAATATGGCCCAATCCAGGAGAATCACTCATTGGTACTTCTAAATGTATCGATTTTTATTAGATTGTTGGATTCGAACAAGTAAGATTTCTTGATGTGTACATATTATTAGATTCCTATTTGAAGCACATGGTTAGTAGCAGAAAACTCAAGGTCAAATGTTCTATATTTGACAATAGTCCAGACTCTTTATGGCTCGATGAAAACGAAAGGAAGTATTTGTCTTAATGTACAAGTGAACCTGTTAGGAAGCATTACAATTGAGCAAAGAGCAGTGTTATGACTACAACAATTGGGGTGTAACAGGGGTCACTTGTCAGAGGGGCAAATTCCCAGCTTGGGGGAAGATTTTCCCGGTTGGAGGTGGTTTTGAGGCAGATTTCCTGGTTGGAGGCAAAAATATCCTGGTGAGCAGGCAAAAAGGGCTGATTTAGCTGATTTTAAGGCCTATTTTCAAAGTCAAAGCACTTTGGGATGGCAAAACCTGCCCCCTCACCCCACCCCTACCCCTACCCCTGCCCCCCCCCTCCCCTGCCTTTTACCACTACTGTTAACACCTCTTATGTACACAAAGGCAGCATTTTATAATACCTGCCAAATGTTTTGATCGAGATCTCGATCACTGAGACAGTAAAGTGTTAAGGCCAAAAAAAGTCCTCGGAAGAATGTGAAAAATGTAAATTGAAATGACCTTTTTTTTACAAAAATGCTAATGCAAAATGCAGGATTTTTATTGCATTTTTGGCCCACTTTTTCTGATTTTTTTTTTTGGGGGGGGGCTCTCCAAATTTTCATTGTTTCTAAGATCTTAAAAAATCTTTCAAGTGAATAAAAACCTAAAAAATGCACTAAAATACCAATTTTAAACAAAATGCGCACAGTCTTCTGAGAGAGACTTGGGGTTTTTCTGGCCTGGTTATAATAGTACTGGGAATGTCATTGATGTTTTTTGGTTTAGTTTTTTTCATATACAATTTTGACACCAATGTTTTTCCTATACAGAATTTCATGGAGAATCTGAAAATCATGGGTGTCGTTTTTTAAAAATGTGTTCTTGGGGGTTTTATAAGGGGGGCAAAATTGATCAGGGGTAAACAATAAAAGTGGTTTAATGTTTTAAAATTTATACCAGTCTGTTCGGCTGCTTATAAGGTTTCTAAAAAGTATGTTTGCCATAATTTTACGACCTATTGTTTTAGTACAATAGGCTCACGAAAGTTGAGCATTATTTATAGAATGGTCCGAATTTTGTTGAAACGGGTTTTAAATCGTTCATTGGGTATACTCAATAATAGAAAATGTATATAGATTCTTGTTTTGCACCTTTCAAAGTGAGACTTTAGAGATATGACTGGTGGTCTCCCATAGACCCTTTGGACCATGGCCATATTTGCCCTCTTAATTATTATCAAAACTTCATTGACAACGCGGCCTTTATATTTTCGGCTTCTGTACAGTAGACAAACAATTTGGCACCATTTTTCGAACAAAACCGATTAATCTGAAATTTTTACCCCCAGTGTGACCTTGAACCGTTTTACCTTGTAACTCTTGTACTATAACACTCAGGTAGGGCAAACTATACCTTTCTGTAATCCTTGAAAGGTACTGAACATGATTGTATACTTTAAACACATTTTCCCCCCTTTTATATTTGCCCCCTGTATTAACCAGTGTAAACCTTGCCCCCCTAGAATTCATCCAAGAACACATTTAAAAAAATGACACCCATGATTTTTGGAATCCTCATACAATTTTGATTTAGAACAACCTTGGTTGCAAGATTGTATATGAAAATTTTCACAAAAATACAGTTCCCACATGTACTATAAGGGCCATTCAGCCACCATCCATTATCATTCAAGTTAGTCCACTTTGCAACTTTAAACTTGCTTCAAAATACATACCAGTTAATCATTCTCTCAACTTATCATTTTGAAAATGTGCCAAGCATGGCCAAAAATAGCAAACAGTAATAAATATCACACATTGTTGGTTTCACATTTTTGTCCCTCAAGATTTATACCATTCAAAACACACCTCATTGAGGCCATACTGTGCTTACAAGAAACATGTTAAGAATCCAGAGGAATCCTGGATGTGATTTACGGGCCCTTATCCAGTGTGTATTTTAATACTTGATATGGTCTAATTTGTTTAAATAGCTCACTTAGGCTATTTTTAGTAAATTAGGATTTATTTAAAAGCATGTGATATATAACTAGGAGCATGCTGGTGGATGGATACTATATTTCATGACCTCTTTTCGCTGTACTTGATACATTATGATGGTTTATCACAGGAACATTTAAAAGGTGAACTTTCTGTGAACAGTACTTGCATTACTGTTTACCCAACTCTGCAGTTGACAATGTGACCCATCGTGGTATCAATAGGGAACTTTTGATGGTTCATCTGCTTTCATTACAACAGGCAAAAATAGTTTACTCGCTATACCATGATTCCTAATTAGAGATATTAATGGATTATTCAGTTTTTAGCTGGGACTTAAATTGACAGGAGATTTTTTAGGATACAAATTTCTCTTAATGTTTGCACTAAATCAGTTGTATACCACCTATTACCTAGATCGTTTGGAAAGTTTATTGAACAACGTAACAAAAGAAAACCGCAAACCTTGTTTGAACTTGGCTGCTATCGTAATCGTCCCCATAGAAAACCACGCTTTCAATTGACAGAAATTACTAAATCATCATCTTATTACATAAAGAAGGCGTATTCGGTTTATTCGCTTCAGGTGTGATCTAATACATTGGTAAGCATTCCAAACATGAAAAAAAAAAACGGGTTCGAAAAAAATTGGGGGCGATTCTTTCTGGAAATGTCCTCATGTTTCTTAATCAAAAAATGTTGCTTTGTCATGGATCATTTGCCTATGCCTGCACATTAGAGGACACAACGACCAACTCATGACCCAAAGGTCCTGGGTTCGGGTCCCACTGTGGTCAATCAATGTGTTGTGCATTTGGGCAAGGCACTTTACCTTGCTTGCCTCTCTCCACCCAGGTGTAAAATGAGGAGCTGTTATGAATATTGTCCATTGAGCGCCGCCCAAAGGTATGAGTATGCTTTCGGCATTGTATGGCAGCTTATATATTCTAGTAGCAGCAGCAGAATAAAATGTAAAGCGGCTTCTTGGCAAAAGGCGCTATATTAATGTCGACATATTTTATTTATTTATTTTTAAGGATTTTGCTTAAAGTATATACTTTTTTCAAACCCTAGAAAATGTTGGCTTTTTAACCCAGTTTTGAGGCTGTTTTGGACAACAGGCGCATGGCCTAAGGATTTGTTTTTATAGAAAATGGGACCCATGTCTAAGGATTTCTCACAGAAAAAGACCCACTGGAGTGGCACATCGTGTTATACTTTTTATATTGCACGTTACCACGATCCTCGGGAGTACTGGCAATGCTGCGAGTTAATTCTGATTTTTAATAAAGTCTCTCAATGCTGCATTAAACATTTATATTCTGTTCATTATCTTGGATATTTTCAAGGTAAGGTTCATTTACATCATGCACAAAATCCCTTTGTATTGATAAACAAAAACGGAAGACTCCCAAGTGTAAACAGCCCCTCCCACTCTGTTAATCTTAGGGCATTTTGCCATGAGCCACAAAGTGTTGAAATCAATCATTTAATTATCTCTGAGATCTTGCGAGGATTTGATATTAATATGAGGCAGGTGATTCTAAAGGGCAACTAGATTCCTAGAAATGTTTTGTGTTTCATGATATTTTTGTTAAATAGTGTGGTTGACTTTGGCACGTAGCTAGAGAGAGTTTGCCTGAGTATGGAAAAGTTCCAGAGGTTAAGTGCTCCTTCATTTCACAGTCAACAACAAATCATGAATAACAGGAATTTTTCATTCTGCGTGAAGCTAACATTGATCACATCCCCCCACTATTAGCATTTTCCTTGCTAAATCTTTTTTCATATTCAGTTAATGGTGCTTTTATATTGTACGTTACACCTGTCATCGCATACCGGATACATTGAGGGTAATATGATGATCAAAAGGATGATTTAACACAAGAGATTAATGGGGTCATGAACTCTTAAAGAGGCAACTCTGAAATATCCAGCATTGCCCCCATGGATTACCCTATCAAACTTTTAGTTTTTAGTATTATTTTAACCTTTTAGGCAATATCTTACAAGTGAATATTTAGTGCAGATTAAGCAGATTATTTTTTGTTAAAAAAATATACAACAAAAATGTTGTTTATGATAGTAATGTCCACATCATTCACTTTCTGTTACAAGACGTATGTGCACAAAATCCACAAGAGGCGGGGCTTAGCAATCGATCACCCAGCCACATTTACGCGCATCGTACTTAAAGTATGCTTATTTTGTGAAGGGTATTCTGATGTATATTTCTTTCAACACTGGTAGCTTTTGTTTAAGCTATAACCCCGGGCTATAACACAAGTCAGCCTTTTGAGATGGCTTCCCAAATGACCTGTGGTTATTAGTCATTTGGGAAGCCATCTCAAAAACCATCGCCCAAACTAGGCTTGTTTGGACTCATTTGAATGCATTTTTTTCATGCTGATTCTGAATCTCCTCATAAAAATGCCTAATTCTGACATTTTTGGAAAAAATTGTTATCTCTGAGTGAGTATAAGTTACCTGAATTACGCAGAAGATTAAGCACAGTATCTTATGAGGCTTGTGTACCATACACATACAAATGATTACTACATCAAAAAAAAATAATATTCAAATGAAATGTTGGAAGTGAGGTATCATTTTAGTTGACTTGCTTTAATTCGAGACAAAATAACATTCCAAAATTCTTACACTGGGCCTTTAATACTAGCGTGCGGTGATTCATCAATAATAAACACAAAATGTTTTAGGGATGTTTTTTGAATGTAATTTTATTATTTTTGGTGAGCATTATGTAAACTTGAAAAACCACAATTATATGTATAAGTGATTTGAAAGAGACTCATGTTTAGTTTTGCAGGCTTAAGGTGTTGGCATCATGATTTAAAATGGGCCAAAGAATTTCTTTAAAATTTGATATATAGTACATTCATTTGTGATGATAACAAATCTGAAATAAAAAATTATGGCTTACCATATTCGTTTTTGAGAAAAAGACTTTCAAAAAAAGTAACATTTTTGCTCAAAATTTTACATTATTTACCACGCAACTCTAGGAAATTGTGATGCACCGATACTAAAGTGCCCCCAAAATAACAAGGGGCGATTTTTTTTCTGATTTTCACATATGTTTGGTCTAGTTGCATACTTGAAAATACCGAAATAAAAAATGGTGTCACCGAATTAGTTTCCCTACAAAATCGTCGAAAAAGGACATTTTTAGAGGGAAATTTCCGTCTTCAACTAGAGACGCTGCGTCTCTCATTATTTTACGCCGATATGCACGCAGCAAAACAACAAATTGTGCGTGAACGGTGAAGACGCCTTAATTAATCAGGTCTTTCTTAGACAGTCCTAGCACATCAGAGTTCTACACCCTTTTACAAACCTTTAACAAATTTGCGTAAACTCCAGAGGGGAAAACTCGCTCATGATTTTGCGATGCTAACATCACAAACGAATGCACGCTTGCTCATCTCCTATTTATTAAAGTCGGCTTGCGCATACTCCTTAGAAAACAATCATAATGCACACCTTAATCATCAGCAAGGTGAAGGAATAGGGATATTAAACATGAATATTTTCATCACACTTTCATGTTTTAATTTAATTTTAAGATTTTTGAGGCATAAAAATGGTTGTTGCTGTTCATGCATTGTCAACAATACAGGTGTCACAGAAAAAAATCTTGGCCAGACAATTTTCTTTAAACCTGAATAGAGATTCATTTTTTTTCTTTGGACTTCATAGTATAGATCTAATTTAGAGACAGATGGAAGGAAAGACCAAAGTCCTATCACTCTGTCTCCCCCTCTGCCCTCCCCGGCTATGCCACTGTCTGGAGTTGCTGCTGGCCAACCCGCAAAAAGGCCTCCAACCTTGACTTGCATGAACTGACAGAATAGCTAACAATAATCGTAGACATGTACATGGTGCTATTTCCCAGCTATATATTGCTTCAAACATTGAATTATTATTGAAGATCCCCTGTACAATTCTAATTATAAAATTCCTTCTTTTGTGCTTTTACCATTCCAGGTATAGTTTACTACCATACCAATCACCTGTGCATTTTTTTTTTAAAATTGAAAATGGGTATATTGTTTTAAATCGGAAATAGCTCTTCAGATTTTGGCTAGCTCTTGCAATGAGATAAGTGTCATGCATCCACATCTTAGTTCAAGAAATACTTAAATATTGGAGTATAATTCAATTTTAATATTTTAGTTTAGAATGTAAGTTTTTGAAGCACCCTGCATATCATTTACTGTACTCTCAGGGAAGTTTGAAAGCCTGAACAAGGGCTTATACAAACAAAAGGTGTCATGTTAATCTGGGCTGAATGACTAACAATTATATCAAATCTAGAGTAATTTATTCAGTTAAAAACCATTTAATTTATTCATAAGGGAAAAACAATAGTCTTGAGCTGATACTAGTATGATATTATATTACAGTTAGGTGTTAAGCCATGAATGGGTTTGAATAAATTGAAAAGGTTGAGGCAGTCAATACAGCACACCATGAACAATTGTTATCGTTGATGTTTTCAACGACTTGTGTGCTCGAATTATAAAATTTTGGTGGCCTTATGTTATCATTATTGTGTTTGTTGTTTGATTGGGTTGTAAATGGTACATGCTCCTGCTTTTAAAAGGCAATGGAGGTGAACTGCGAATTTATCAGCTTTTACTGTTTCAAGCATTTCCTTAGCTAATTTCATTATTTGGATGGGTTCAACTGACTTATAATTTTTGATAAAAAACAAGGATGTAAAGTGGCATGTAACACACAATAACGTCTTTGAAGTACACAATTCTAAAACCTTTATTTAGCATTTCTCCATTGCCTTTGCCTAAAGAAATGGAAAAAAAATTAATGTATTAAAAGAACACCGAGACATTTTAGTGTGAAGCTGCCCTCAATTTCATTCAAAACTTGAAGATTTGTGCATGTTGTACGACCTATACCCGGAATAAGTAAGCAAACACACTGATATCAATCATGATTAAAAGAATAATTTGGTTGCAGCTCATAAAAGAGTATAAAAACAACATTTTTTGAATTGTTTTCGTGAATTTGAAACAAGAGTGGATGAGATTATCTTTTATTTGTTTTAAAATATTGTTTAATTTTACAGAATTTCTTTAAGGTGACAACAACTGTAGCAGTATTTTAAATTTAAAATGGTAACTTGTTTTTTGCTTTGGTCACAAGACAGTGCATGGCAAGTTTTTGCTTGTATTTGATATACTGATAATTCACAAGCACAAGAAAACTAAGAAATGGATTACTTTTCTTTTCACAACATATTCCACTGACAAAGTTAACCATATCAGTCTTATTGTTTTAAAAATGAGAGCTAATGAGTACAAATTATGGCCAATATATTATGAAACTACAGTGGCATTGTGCAAACTAATTTTTTCTGTTGACAAATTGACATTGATGTGGTTGTATCAGACTGAACAAAGTGTCTGGAGTATGCACCTCCATGCTAAAATGATCACACAGTCAGTTTCCCAGGCCAGTAACAGCTAGGACTGCAGAATATGTCAGTATACGCCCACAGGTGGCGACTTAATATTGATATAGTTTATATGGATGTGAGGCTGGTATGGTCAGAAATGGTGAGTTTGAAGACTAATTACTGACTGACTGATCAGTCATCTAACCTAGTCCAAACATTAAAGGGAGTTTTAATGGAGTTGTACTAATTTATTGACCATGAACCTGATTTATTGGCCATGAACTGCTACCTAATTGGTTTGAGGACATAGTTAACCTTTCAATCCTTGCTAGATTCCTGTAAGGTTATTAACACATATAAAAATGAGCAGGGGTTTTGAGATGGTTTCTCTATCTTTTAAGGGGACTGGTATTGAGGGGGTTCCCAAATAAATTGGAATACTAAACTAACAACGGAGCTACCAGAAGGACTAAACTCTACTGTAGCTTTGCCTGCCATTGGCAGACCCGGCGCCTTGGGTTATGGAAACGGAAGTAGTCACGCCCTATGCCAATCGGCGTGGGAAGGATTTAACATTTTTTGAAAGTAGCCGTGATAAGATGTGGAACACTAAAATGGGGCAGGGATCTTTTTATTTGAGGAACGTAAAAATACTCGTGTCTAAAGTAATAACTATGGCTAAGGATGCAATGATATGATTGGTCTATTGGGTGGTGCCAAAAATGATAATAAAAAGTGTGTATGCTCATTTAATACTTTTGGGCACTTTCAATTCTGCTTAGGTCATTGTCAGGATATTCCACGGGTCTGGGGTTAAGAAATAATGACACATACAAAAAAATGTGCTGTTATTGCTTTTTAATAGGAGTCTGTTAATCACAAATACACACAATACGTATTAATGTGCATTATCCTTTAAGACGTAGCAGGATTTTGCTTGAATTGTCAAGAAACACTCCTTGTCAGTCTGATGACTTTAAATGATAAATGTTGTTTTCAATTGGGTTTCCCCGGGGAGCTCTATAAAAACCTTCAGGAAGGACAATTTTGGGAAAATTTCTTCAGACGTGATGATTCTTATAACTAATAAGAAGAAAAAATGTTTTTAACTTGGGTTGTGGCAGCGTTGTGTTATCAGTACTAATATTCTATATTTCTTTGTTTGGTGTCAATAAAAGATGTTATAATTTTATATAAAAAAAGTAAAATTTTAGTTAAAGTTTTAAATTATAACTATTATATAGGTTATGTTGAGAAAGTGGCATGGTCTAGCGGTTAGCAAGCTCACCTCTGGAGCATAGGTCATCGGTTCGAATCCTCAGTGGGACCACTTGCTGGATTTAATTCGGGAACTCAATTTGAGGATTTAATTTGTTTATAACAGGATTTATTAAAACCTAATACCACTTTCCCATGGTTCATTTGAATGGGAGCAAAGGAACCATGAAAGGCTTGCACTCCCATCCGGGGGTGTTCGTGTTAGATGTGTTTGCATGTTGCAATATGGCGCTGTTTAAGCTGCTGCCTCCAAGTTGCATTGTTTCGGTCTAGTAATTATTAAGTTGTAAAGTCTCTAGCAACTTGGCCTACTGGCCACGATTTGAGATTAAAATAAACCTTGATTATTATATTATTCTGATTATTATTGGTCTATCGTGACAAAAACTTGGTGGATGGTAGTAGCGGCATGATTAACAAATATGTTATTATGAGCTAACTTTGAATAATTTTGCAAAAGGGCTATAACTGGAGATTTGGTTTATTGTAGATATCTATCGAAGATGGCCCACAAAAGAGATCTAAGACTTCCATGCACATATCACTGGTGATATTTAGGGCATATTTAAAGGGCCATGGGTCTGGTCGCTAATAGCTTCGTCCCAGAACCCTAGATTTTACTGGACGTGGTCAAAATATGGCATAGAAGAAAGCTACTAATTGTGTGTCCCTGCCCTAAGGCAGGACGACACATAGGGATCACTTTGTCCACTGTAAGTTGGTGTTGTTGTTGTTGTTGATGTCTGTTGGCTGTTGTGAACAAGGTGTTAACATGTGCCTGTAATATCCTCATATTTGATGGATTAAACCCAAAAACTTGGATCACAGGTGCAAACATGGCATCCCCCCAGTTTTGATGAGGTCAAAGGTCACATGCCAAGGTCAAAGGTAACCATGCCAAGCGGCAAAGGTCACATGCCAAGGTCAAAGGTTCATGTGAGGTCAAGTTGAAAAATGGCTGAAAATGTAAAAAATTGACCTCATTTGAAAAGTTGATGGTTCAATTGGACCAAACTAATCATCGGTGCAACATGGGATCACTCATTGGTTGATGAGGTCAAAAGTCACATACCAAGGTCAAAGGTCATGTGAGGTCAAGTTGTAAAACTAGGCTGATAATTGTAAAAATGACCTCATTTGAAAAGTTGAAGTTCAATGGAACCAAACTGGTTATGGAGTTAATTGCAAACCATAATTTGTTTATGAGGTCCAAGGGCACATATCAAGGTCAAAGGTCGGTTAGCGCATATCATTTCCACTAACCGCGACGGCAGGCGCCACAAGCGGTCGAGGACGATGTATTTTTTTATTTACCTGTGAAATCTTAGGGTTAAAAGATGTTTGGTTTGGATGTTCTAAGCAAAAATGTGCCGCTTTTGGTCGACCAATCAGTAATTTTACAGAGTACTTCCATGGGGATTTACAAAAAAAATCACAAGCTCTAAATCAAAAGGGGGTGTAGTATCGGCGCGAAACTTTACAAATGGGGTTTTGGGGTGAAGGCATTCTAACAGATGAAAAACTTTATGTACCTTAAATGGGGTAATCCCCTTTATGAGCTAATGATTGACAAAAAATAGTATATATTTTAAGCTGTGGATGCAGCTCGCAGCGATCAGGTTGTCCGTGTTATTCCGTCCATTCATATCAGGCAGTATGGACTTGAACGTTTTCCTAAGACATCTGGGAACCAATGCCATAGGCATAATGGGACCTACTGTCTGGGTCAGCAAAAAAAAATAAATAAAAATAAACAAAAACAACAATTTTAAATTAGAAAAAATCGTAAAAAAAAATAAAATCAAAATTTCCAAAACAATTGGAAAATCAAAACTCTATCAGGGTGTTATGGAAACCTACCTGGCAACTGCATTTTCTAGATTCAGGGAATCGTGTACGCAGCATGCAGCTTCTGATACACTCTGGGGAGCCTTGTGTATCGTACTTGATGACCTTAAACCCAATGCTGCATTTTGGGGTTTAAACTGAAATGATGGAAAGTTAAATTTTAATTTGATAGATTAATGCATGTTATATAAAGATTTTTCATGAACACCGACAATTGCATCCTTTGTTAGGTGGTTGGTTGAGATATTTTTATTGTATTGTTTTGTTGGCAACTTGAAGGGCAATTTTTAAAAGTGCGAATTAAGGTAGATTAAACATCATTTTTAGAGTGTATGTGCATAGTTCTTTTGAATCCACTCTAAAATGGCCTCCAAGCGTTTCATCTCTTCTTTCATAACATTTGGACCGAAATTTATCAAACTGAAAAATCATTTGTTTTACATGTCATTACATACGCGTAAAAATTGAAGGAGGCCCCTGAAAAATCCAGCATAATTAATTGTACCCTTCGCACCAACTCTGTATCACCGCTTTAGCATCATTTTTGGATTAAAGAGACATGAGGACATTTCCAGAAAGAAGCGCCCTCATTTTTATTTTTTTCGAACTCGATCATTTGGAAATGCTCACATGTTATTAGATCACACCTGAAGTGAATTAAATAAAAAAAGAAAAATTAATTTTTTATAATATGATTAGTACCGTGGGAACCAAACTTGTGGTTTTGACAGTAGAAGTCATACATCATATGGCAAAGCCCTATTCATTTAGTTCTAATATTGATGGTTACCATTAAAATGGCAGTTAACAGAATAAACGTATGATAAAGCACTCTTCATACTTTTTTTAAGATATCGTTCTGCAATTTTGGCAATAACTTAATTGTGCATATACAGTAACATTTTAAATATTTCCTATATGCTATACAACCTCTTTATGACAATTTCCCCATGTCACACTCCTAATACTTCAAAGATTTCCATGATAATATAAAATCTAAAGCAGCACACCCATAATTTGATGTTTCATTTTCAGATTAATTATCTGAATTCTTAGACCATCTTTTTGAATAAAAATGGTAATTTTCACTTATTTTCAACATCACAAATTCATTTGAAAGTAGTTTTGAGGAAAAATTCCAAAATAGGGGTTAATTTCAATTCAAATTAGTTGATTTAAAAAAGTGGTTTTTTTATAATTTTTGTTCACTATAAATTACAGTTGTTACTTTTTTTGGTCCAATTTTTCAAGATATTAATTCCAAAGGATGGAAATTTTGTGTGTGTGGTGGCTATGGTATCCTTCACACTCTGTGTAGGTTATGTGTAAGTTTCTGGTGCCATTTTTTAGAAATAAAGCTAACACCAGGATTCCAAAACTGACCAAAAAATTGTCATACTTATCATTTTTAAAGGAATCAAGCAGAATTGTGACATGCCCCCGGCATTTTTATCCCCCGGGCTTGAAAAGCAGAGGGGGATATGCTAGGGCGCGAATGTTCGTAATGTGGGTGTATGTATGTGTGTGTGTTCTAGTTTGTTAGGTTTGGTTAGATTTTGTTTTTTCACGTTTCCTTTGAAAAGTTTAAGGTCCATTCAAACCATTATTAGGTTTTCGAGAATCTCCCGTCCTATATTACTATACCCATGGTAGAGACCCATAAAAATGATAAGGTTGAGTCATCAGATGCCAACAAAACCTGGGTGCCCAATTTTTTCACCACTTTCGGACCCAATCCCCTATGCATATATTGCTATTTTGCTCTCAGTGGTAGATTAGGATTGTTCACCCTGGTGATGAGAATATATCATATTTTATGCACATGCTGACTGATTGGTTGATATCAATTAAGGATGTTTCATTTTGGTGTGGGGGTGGCCGTGCTTGATTCTTCCATGTTTTGGGTGGGTTTCCATTATTTGCTGTTCACAGTAGGTGATTCCCTGTCCTGGTGGTTGCCATTGTTTGGCAGTTACCCCGTGGCTTTCAGGTTCCTGTGCTTGGTGTTCCCAGTGTTGGTGGTTCCCAGTGTTGATGGTTTCCCAGTGTTTGGCCTGGTTTTCAGTGTTGGGTGGTTCCCAGTGATTGGTGGTCCCATGCTTTGGGGTTGTTTGGTGGTTTTGGTGGTGGTTCCAGTGTTTGTTGTTCCTGTTGCTTTTATTTGAAATGCTGCTGGTCCCACGCCTTTGATGCTTCCTTGTGTTAGGTGATTCTAGTCTTTAGTGGTGTCCACTTTTTTGGCTGTTCCTTGGTCTTGTGGTGGCATCCATGGTGGTGGTTACCAGTGTTTGGTGGTTCCATGCGTTCTGCTGTTTCTTCTCAGGGTTTCATATTGCCTATTGGTACTTATTTGCTCTGCATAATCCATGCATCATCTTCTATAACTTTAACAATGGTTCGTTGTACATGTACCTACTTTTAAAATGAAATGTGTATAGTAATATAGGACCCAAGATTCGCCAAAACATAATCATACAAAATTGGATTCTTTTTTTTTCAATTCCATACTCAAATTTATTGGTCTCGATGATTTTGAAAAAATATATTGGGCTCGACTTCGTCTCGCCCAATATTTTTTTCAACTCATGGCTGACCAATAAATTTGAGTATTGGACTCAATATCCATTTTATACCAGACTTGGGGATAAGTTAATAGGGGTTCCCTCATAATGTTGATGATGTCAAAGGTCATGGACGCAAGGTCAAGGTCACCATGAGGTCATGTTCCAGACTGCCATCTTGCAGGGGGATGATGCAGTTTACTTGCTGTATTTTTTAAACATACACAAATGCTTTCAGCAAAAAATAATTTGTAAGTTTGATCATCCTGAGACCAAACTTTTGTGGGTGTCTTATCATAATTATACCGCATTCTCAATGTCGGAAAAAGTATCGGCTTCCCAGCTACTTTTAAATCCATGTCATTTTGACACTTCTTTAAACTTTTGTCATCGCCATTTTGATTCTAGGATTTTTCCTTCTAAATATGTTATTTTGTATGTTATACATATTTTGATAGTGCCTCTAGAATCCTCTTATGTATGGATGTTAGACCCGTCCACTGGTTTTTGGAAACACCACTTTTGTTTTTGTAATAAGGCCCCTCTAATTAAATAATGACCCTAACCACTTTTACAATTGAAATCCACCTTATAAATGTATCTCCTCGCAGGCTCTTCAATGCTGCAACTTTACAGCTAAAATCCTTGGTAAATCAAATCCAAATGCAGAATCAGTTTGAAGCTTTGAATTTCAAACAATAATAATTGGTATTTTACAGACAGGCTTATGTAATCTGCAAAAAACCTGATTTTTAGAAAATTGAGGGCAGAATTAATCAGTAAATCTGAGTCAAGCCCTGTAAAAGGCACCTCAATGGTGGGGAAAAACCCCAATCCAATGTACAGTTAACACTGTAGCTACAAGTTGTACTATATCTGTACAAATGAGACTTTGTTAGATTCAACAGGAAATCTCATGCATGTGTAGATTCAGTAAAGGAGCTCAGACCTTCTACACAGGAACAGAGTGCCCACCTCTCTTTTGAAGCAATTGGCCAGAACTCCCCACCATAAGAATGTTGCTGTAGTGGGGCTCGCTCACCTCCTCTACAGCGAGTCCCTGTTACCTCCCTCCCGGCATTGAATAATGCCGGTAATCCATTTCTCACCTGGTAGGGAGGAGTAATGGAGGTAAGCGCCTTACTCAAGGACGAAACACATTAGCCACACGGGTGGGACTCGAACTCACGAACCTTTGGGGCGCGGGTCGGGCGCTTTATCCACTGGACCACATGTAATATACCATAACCCACCTTAAATATGAACTTTTCTCTGCCTAGTAACCGAGTAGTTAAAATCAAACTGCTTTAATTAGTTGACTTAAGAAATGTGTGGATATCTATAATGCATGGAAAATTGTGACTTTCATCTTGAACAACATTGTGTTGCAATTTTAATTTCACTATGGATTGAAAGAACAAAAATTGCTTCTATCAAATATGAATGCAGATGAGACTCCATTGCGCTCACACAATGAAATGCTCCTGCCCTGGTAATTGATATACTAAGCATTGTGTTAGTGTATAATTATGTCACCCCACAGAAATTGCCCTACATATCACCTCACAGAAACAATACATTTTGTGATATTGTTTCCCAATCATATCCATTAAATTCAGTTCCTCTTATTGCTTAAAGACACTATCAGTGATTCACTCAAAAGAGTCCAAATATTTGAAATTGGTAAAATTAGCTTAAAAGTGAAGGATATGTCTGTAGAATTATCATAAGTTATTTTTTGCAACTGAAATATTAACCGAAAAGGATGAAACAGCAGTGTTCAAAGATATGAATCTCCATTCAGTTATGTGTTGTAAGTGTCCATACGAACAGTAATGACTAGAATATCAGATTCTGTCCTTATTAGGTTGCTTTCACTCTTTGCACTTGCAGGATATGTTAGCATAGCTATACTTGTTACAGACATGCAAAAATCAGATTTTTGATGATTTTTTTATTTTCTGATTTAGTAAATCACCCTTTAAAGCGGCACTGGCACATTTTCAGAAAATATGAAATTTCTTCAATTTGCTTGCAATTGATAGTCTAGGCCATTGGAAGAATAGAGATATATTTTACAGAAAAAAATAACATGCTCAAAATCAGCTTGGGGCAGTAATAAGAGGCATAAAGACATCCAGGGAATTTGTAGGCTAACTTTTAAGTTGCCATAACTTTAATCAACAAATGTGTCTATTACATGAATATCATAGACTTGTACTCATTGATATTAAAACCACAAAGGTCACAGACCGGTCAAACAAGGTACATGTCGTGAGAATCAACTCTAGCGTGTGTTTTCTTGTGTTGCATGCCATTTCTGCGTCATCTGCTGAATTAACGTCGCCGGCGACATTAATTATAAAATCGTTCTGTTTACCCATAAGGGCGCTGGTTTGGGCTTAATAATTTCAGGTGAGGGTTATTGTATTTAAAAGCTTTACAACCATGCTAAAATATCAATTTTGAAAAATCTAGAGGGTGCACCATTTTTCAAATGTGCCAGTTTCTCTTTAACTGCTAAAATAAGAATTAGATTACATGAATTTCTGAAGCTTCTTTCAGTATGATAACACATGTACAATGGCAGGAAGAAAGCAGTCAATATTTCAAAAGTGGTTATACGCAAGCCCGATTGCACAGCATATGGAAATGACTGTGTGATGAGGCATTAGTTTCTATGATGAATGAGCTATGTAATCAAACAATACAAATAGTGCATTTACTCTAATGAATTCAACCTTGAGCTACTTCTACCTATGAAAAAATTATTATC
>JAMKCH010011694.1:0-26720 GCA_023653785.1 Ophioderma brevispina
ACGGTGCTAGACCGTAGAGATGCTTTTCAGTATTTGGTCATGGCGCCAGTGTATCTTCCGCTTTGTATGTAAGCTTACAACCATTGAGGATGTAGCACAGTGTACCATGACGATGATGGCATAATTGGCAGAGTCCAGATTGGTCTTGCCCCAGCTTCAGATGGAGGGGATGGAAGTTGATTATGAATTGCGTGATGTGAAAGACAGCACTCTGGCGTACAGACATACAAAAGGTTTCTTCAAGGAGGTGTCGACCTGAATGACAGACTCCCAGTTCAACTACTGCCCTTGTTTCGCACATCCGTAAAAGTAGACCAACATGCCTTCCACCTACATCAGAAATACCACAATATGATGGACAAGACGTTCTGACAATATCAAAAAAAATCCCATCAAGCCGTGTTTTGGCTAAATCAAGGGTGTGACCATGGTTATGTGTGGGTCCATTTTGGGGAAAAAAAAAAAAAAACCCCCCCCCCTGTTTGGCAAAGCCATAAGTAACTAATAGTGGATAAGAATTTTTTAGAAGCCCATTTATAGGATTATCAAGTGAACATTGAGTCAAATAACCATTGGGCTTGAACTCAGACAAGAACTGACAAGGCCCAGTGGTAGTACACGTTGTGAGCCGATATACCGCAACAAATTGACAGATTAGTTTTGTCAGTGACTTGAATTATGTTCAAAAGTAGTGTTTAAACCAGTCGGAAAACTGAAAAGGCAGTAAATTAATCAATTTTCTCTTTAATGCTTGTCGAGGAGCGTGGAGGTGTTATTTTTTATATTGTTTCGGTTTTGAAGGATGAACACGCACTGCCAATATGAATAAAATGTGAACTTCGTTATGTTTTATATTTGCAAGTTTTGGTACCAATCAAATTGATCCCCTTTCAGAACCTCATGGCTACTGCTCTAACCTTACACTATCAGTAATTTGCTATATTAGGAAATGGAAAACAAATCAAGATTTTTGCATGTTTTGTAACCGTCTCATAACATAACCCTTCAAGTGAATAAGACCAAAACAACCTAATAGGACAAAATCCGATATGTTGGCCTCTTTCGGGTGATCACTGATATGTCTTTTAAGGTTGTCAGTCGTTTTTCATGAAAAGAATTCCAAATCGTCTTTCCCTTTATTCTCTGTTTAGCAGATTATTAGACTCAAGTGGCAGTCGTCAATATTTTAGGCACTTTCTATAGATTCTTGTTTTTACTAATTGGCCAAGTGGTTACTCATTCCTTTAAATGTAAATTCAACAAGTGTATTATCGCCTACATGCACACAAAATACCATTGGTCCTATTTTATGCCAATTTTTATTCGAATTTTTCTGAAAGTGATGGAAATTGTAAAAACTATCTCGGCCACAAAGCTGACATAAATGCTAGAAATCATCAAAAGTTGTATTTGCCAAGATACAATCATTTGGATAAAATCTCAATTTAAAAATATTCCATACAATTAAATCCTCCCTATATAGGGTCAGGCAGAAAAATTGGACCCTGATTGTTCCCATCTATCGGGTCCATTGGAAAGCTCATATTCTTAGTTTTTAATATGCTGCAAAGACCATTAACGGTTAAAGGTATGGCCGAGTTACTCTTTTGAATCAGACAGTCCGTTTTTGTACTCTGTCCATGGATTCCCCATTTAAATGCAGCAAATCCCTGTCCAAAAGGATGTGGTGGGTAATGTCTTGGTTTACATTAAATTAAGTTGTATCTGAATGGTGTAAAATTCAGACATTTTCAGAATTATTTGACATATTCTTTGACATGTTGTGTCTAAAATAACACTACCTAAGCATTTTCTTCCTAGAATGTTTTCAGTATGTTTTGTTTCTTCGGATGTCATGTTTTGTGCGTCAACTCTTTCCAAACCTGATACCTTTTCATATTTTTCAAATGCTTTTATGAAAAAAAAAAAAAAAACGAGAAAGGCACAGAAATGTAAACAATCATTTCATGGTAAATTGTGACTCTGCCTTTTGTGCGGTAAAACATTGTCAATTTTTTTACTGCGCTCAGTGAATGCTGGATTTCTCTTGAGGAGACTGAATTTGCTTTGCCGAACGCCGTTCATTTGGATAGGAATCCGTGGACAGGCACGAAAGGTAGCTACTTATTCAAAAGCCTGTATCGTGTGGGTTGGTATATCAATGAATCAGTTCCCGTATGATTTTGGTGCTAAAGTTGATTTTTTCCTTGCTGTTTTTCAATTCAATATGGACCGACATTCAAAATGGTGGTGTGCAAATTTTTCAGAACTGCTGCCCCCTTACTCAAGGGGGAAATGTTACTACAGGGAAAATTTAAAATCGAGTCAAAATTTTGGTTTTAATGTACATTAACATGTTTCCGTCCTCCTTATAGTTTATAAAAAGTATTATTTGGCCTAGGTTCCGACCTTTAGGTAAACGCTATAGCCCATACTGGTTCAAGGTCATCCTGGGGTAAATTTACCCCCATGCTCAATTTTGTTGAAACTGGTGATAAGTTGTTTGTAATTGTCTCACGATCCAAAATATATATTTTTATTTACAGTGTGTTACTTTGGTTGGCTATTACAGCAAATGTCGCAAGGGTCTACTGGTCTATGGGGGTCACAAAACTTTCCCTGGATGTCGCATGGTGATATCAAAAAATCAAAATGCAATTTGACAACAACCCCTTTCAACAACAATCGGAGCATTACCCCCTGGGTGGACCTGAACCATTCCGGGCCTATACCGCTTTAACTAAAGGTTGGAACCTAGGGCAAATATATATTTTTTTAACCTTTCTGAGAGACGAACTCTTTAAGTAACATTAAAAACACAATTGACTCGATTTTTAAATTTTTCCCTGTACTAACATTTCCCCCCTTGAAAAGTGGGCATCAGTCCGAAAATTTGCAACCCCCATCATTTTCTGACAGTTTAGTTCCTATTGAAACACAAACAGCAACAAAATCAATTTTAGCATGAAAATCGTACAGGAATCCCACCAACCTCCACTATAGCTTGAACCTATACCTAACCAATGGGAACCTACCGATCCTTGTGTCATATTAAACTAATGAAATAAGTTTTTTTTTTTTCGCTGATACCACATTTGTTATTTAAGGAATGCAATTTTATTTATTTTTTTTTTTAACTGTTTCCTCACTTTGGACTATCGATTGAAAGGGGTCTAATTACGACTGGTACCTTTTACGAAATACGCACGAACGTCCTCACAAAGAAATTCGGAAAAGCAGAAATGAGACCAAGTTTTCCAATGAGCAAGCACACCAGCGTTTCCTTGCTGCTCTCCTTACATTTACTTCTACTTCATGTGATTGTTAATCTTTTTGGTCTCTGTGGCTTTTTGGTTGCCAATTTTTCCCATTAGATCAATAATGGCACTAGAGCAGATTTTAACCTTTTACAACTTTTTTCATCAGACATTTCATACAAAACATTCAACGGTTAAAAGGCGGCACTGGCAAATTTTCACAAAATATGAATTTTCTTCAATTTTCTCTCAAATTAAGTCTAAGGCATTGGAAGAATGGAGATACTTTACACATAAAATAACATACTTAAAAACAAACAGAGGGACTGTTAAATATAAGAGTTTAAAGACATCCATGTAATTTGAAGGCTAACTTTTAAGTTTTCCATAACATTAATCAACAAATGTGATAAACTAAATTACATGAATATCTAGACTCGTACTCATTGATATTAAAACCACAAAAGGTCGCAGACCCGGTCCAAACATGGTGCATGCCCTGGAAAACATGCATGCTTTGGCGTTATCCTGTGTTACCGCCATGTTCCTCGTCTGCTGAATTAATGTGCCAGTGTCTATTAATCAATTCCAATTTATTTCAACTCAGGACCATGAGACCGGTGTGGCAGGAAGATATGGACCTCCGGACCCATAGTCCACCTACAAACGGGTCAATAATGTGTACTAGATTCAGTGACTCTCACATTAACTTAGAGACAATTAAATGTGGTAACCATTTCAAACCATTATTAACCAGTATTTAAAAAAACAAATCACAATTGAATTTCAAAATATGCTCTTAATTATAGGTTTACCTTAATATGAAGATAACAGATGAATGACGTCTTTCGTCCTCAATGAATACCCATGAGCCCAGCTGGATCAGATGATTCTGGTCCTCCATGGACCGGTCTATATTTTGGGCAAGAAAGCTGAAGATTCGTTGCGAATAAGAAAAAGAAATTATTCAGAGTTTGGGTATCGGTTACTTAACTGTGTGTAAGTTTCACATCTACCTAAAGCTATTTGAAATGATAGTGCGTTAAAGGATTATATACTAAAGCCAAAATAATATCGTCGTGGTCGTTTGAAAGAATAGATTTCCAAATCACCAAAAATTCTTCTGGCACATTACTCTGACTGAAGCTAATGTTTCAGTGAGCTGTTACATATAGTAGATCGACACACCTAGAGTTATATGCTGTCAACATTACACGAAAGGTTAAGGGAACTCCAACTTCTTTAAAAATAGCCGGTGCCTTAGGCATGTCTGGTTCATGTATTGATTTGTTTATAACATTCGGGATTCGCCAGAGAGAACCCAATATTGCATTATGCATTAAATTCAAGGGACGCCTCCAGAACAGCGGGAAAAGATTTATGGGAAGAAGTCCGATTTTAGATGCAGGAGGAAACCGAAGATCTCGGAGAAAACCTGCGAGGACGAGTATGGATCGGCAACCAAATTCAGATACGACACTGACTCGAGTGGGAATCGAACACGAGCCACATTGGTGAAAGGTGAGCTGTTTCTTCTTCTTCTTTTCTTCCCTTCTTCTTCTCTTCTTCTTCTTCTTCTGGCAACACAAAGCTTCAAAATGCTACTAGTGCCAAACGCTTGGGCCAATTTTAGCCAAATTCAATCCAGAAGGCCACTGACCGGAACCTCACATGGGGAGTACATAGATATCAAACAGCCACAACGGTAAACAAATTCAACATAACCGGAAGTTAAAATATTACAATTTGGTGGGTTTTCGAGGTAGAATTACACGTATGGGCGCGCTTGGGCACCAGTTCAGAAGTTATACTTTGTTACAAGGTACATTAAACTTTCATAACAGCGTTTCTCAAGAGTCGGAAGTGATCGGAACATTTTCATATTATTTTCACAAGATTTTTAACAATTACGGGTCACAAAATGACCCAAAATGCAAGCTTATTTTCTACAGTCGTAGCTCTACAAAGGAATGACGGATTTTGATGGGGTTTTCGGTATTTTCTGAACAAAATTCTCCTCTATTTGGTAACTTGCCAAAAAGAGGTGGAAATTGAATGTACTATGCACTTTCCAAAAACTCCTACAGTCAGGGGTCACAACATCCGGTCAAATTACAAAGTTTTGTGGACAGCTTTTCCCGTAGTCACTGCATCGACCGCGGCAAAGAGATATAGATCACAGACGGCTTCGGTGTATGCACATGAAAACACATCGAGTGCCTAGCTTTTGTCGAGATGAATGGGTAATCGAATTAGGTAAATGGTGGTTTTCGCGTTGTTGGTCCTTCTCTCTATTAGGTCCATGGTTGGACACATTTGACGGCATTGAACAGACATGGTCAGAGAAACGTACACAAATAGAAATAGGAGTTTTAGTTTCTCCAATGGAATGCAAAGTTTGCAAATAACGGCGTAAATAACATTCTTGGAGGTACATTTGAAAGCTGAGGTGATGCAATGTTTCCTGCCATTAGGAACAGTGATATAAGGCAAGTTGATAATGTAAGCACATGTTTGCAGCGTGGTCGTTTGCAGGCTGTCGTAGGAGGGGAATTGCATGCAGCAGGAACCTTGGTACGACGACCAGTCGTAATTGGAGCTAGGCGAAGTGAAGACGTTTCTAGTTGAGGGATGTTACGGAGGGTCTCAAAGTTACTGGTGATGGATGTTGTATCCCTGATCTTTGATAGGATGGACATTCATGGCCACGGGAATATAATCTACTTCAGTGGACTTGTCTATCTATGTCAATGATTTTGGCACACTGGAGAGAAAACGAGATTACATGATCAAGATAGCCACGCCTCTGAAAGAATCCATCTGTTAGGACGAAGGCTAAAGTCACAATCCTCACTATTCGGCGTAGGGGCTAAAAATGAGCAATGAAATTAATTTTTTGGCAGCTTTCAGTGACTTGATTAGTCTTAAATACTATGACAATCCCGGTTGGTATGTAATATGCTAGTGGTGAGTTGATCTGAGTCACCAAGAGAGATGATAATGTCCAAGACGTTAACGGATTCATCCGAGATGGCGAAAGTGAACTGCAACGATGGTTGAAAGTTGCGAATATAATCGATGAAATGCACCAGGTCAGAACGAGCACCACACATAGTGCCGAAAATATCGTCAATGTTTAGTTTGTATAAAGCAGGCTTAGGAATATCATAAAAGTCAAAAGGTTGCTGTTCAAAATGGCCGACACGGATGCACACATACCCTGGGCGACCTTTTATTCCATGGCCAAACCTAGAGATGACTTTGGCTGTTAAAGGGGAATTTCGAGATCCACAGACTCGTCCTAGACTTATCTCAAAATTGTTGAGATTTCTATATCACCCGAACCGTTGTTAAGTATAGTATGTGTACCTAATCTGACTTGCATATTCGATCTACTTCGGAAGGAATTTGTGATTTTGTATTTTCTGTGCGTAAACAGATCTTACAGCACAGTGGTCTACGGGGCACATTTACATATAACATCAAAATGTTCTATCAGAATCAAGTGAAATGACCTTTTCTTGAGGATATCTAGTGAACCGTAAACAAAAATAAATGTGCTAAGATCAGGAAATGCACCTTTAAAAGTAAAACTAATAATAATAATACACTTATAAAGGGCTTTTCTTAAGGAAACCAACCTCAAAGCGTTGCACAATGAAGAACAAGACACTAAAAGCTACAGGCCAAATTAAACACCCATACAAAGATAAAATACAATCACACAAAATCTTAAATACAAATTAAATACAACATACATTTATTAGTAAAAGCTATACTGCACAAGAAACAGAAAAAATTGAAAGAGATGGCTCTCACATGACAAGAAATAAAATGCATCTCGTGAATTATACAAATACCTCAAAATTCAGAATTCAAAAGACATCATATACTACCAAAGATAAACTGAAAGTATAATATTTGTAAAGCACACTATATTAAAAGCACAAAAGTACCGAGGATCACAGATATATTGCACGAGGACGAAAGGAAATGGCGAGACACGGACAGAAGCACGTCAAAACCCGTGGAGTATACTACGTGGAAAAAAAAGGATTTATAAAGATGAACTTGGCTTTAATGCAATCACTATATCATAGATTTGTTGTTGTTTTTATATAACACATCTATTATACTTTCATGTGTTGACAAAAATTAAAGAAATCGACTGAAAAATACGCTAGATATGGCAGGTTTTGTAAGCACACCCCCTTTTCTCTATTCCTATGGGATTTACACACACTAAACTTGTATTTGTGAGAATGTATAATATCAATAATATCAGACTGACTCAAACCAAACCTTGTGTTGACAGTGTTGTAGTGCAACTGGCGAACGATACAGTGTTTCAATAATGGCTTTCTCGCTAAAATGCCCGGATGCGATACAATATTAAAAAGAATATTGTATTGCATCCGGGGACTTTTACCAAAACTGTACAATACAAAGATTTCTTTGCACCACTCGGAAGCCTGATATAAATAATAATACATTTTCTTGATTATTTCAACTACGGACTAATCAATTAAGTTAAGGAGAATGCGCGAGAAGTGTTGATTCGTGCTTCCGAATCCCCGAGCGTAGCGAGGGGATTTGGATAGCACGAATCAATAACTTCGATTCGTAGAAAATAATAATCAACAGGACAAACAAAGAAATGACGTCATAGCAATGGCATCACATCGTGCGTAGGCCGTAGTCCTTTATTCATTCAAAACAGGTTCTCCAAACAACCATAGTTTTCAATATGGCCTGGCTTTGAGAATAATTCATTTTAACACCATGGGCTTGGAGACAGTTTCCCCTAATAATCCCATACCACAGATTGAGCCATCTGTAAAGCCAACATGCAATTTCTGTGAGGCCACATATGCAAAAATTTTAGTATGACAAGCCACATATGTTTAATAATATAATAATAATAATAATAATAATAACTGGTTTATTTAATCTCGTATCGTAGCCGGTAGGCTAAATTGCCAGAGACATACAACATATCGAACAGAAACAATGCAACTTCAAGGCAGCAGCTTAATCAGCGCCATGTTGCAACATCCAAACAAACTAATCAAACACAAATACACAACGAATGGGAAGTGAGAGCTTTCATGGTTCCTTTGCCCATATCAAATGAACCATGAAGAGAGTGGTAATTCTGAGTTTAACCAATATCACTTACACAAATTAAATCCAGAATTGAGTACCTTGAATAATCCAGCAAGTGGTCCCACCGAGATTTGAAGCCGGGACCCTTGGTTCCAAAGGCAAGCTCCCTAACCATTAGACCACGCCACTCTCTTAAGAGTTATAATTCTTATGATTGCATGCCTTTGGCATGAAGACAGTTTCCTCTAGCCAAATTTTCACCAAGTGAATTTAAATTACTGCAAAGCCAAAATTAACACATCATTATATAATATCACCAGAGAACCATTGTAGCAAAGATTAGGTCTGGCTTTGAGAACAATTCATTTTAACACCATGGGCTTGGAGACAGCTTCTCCTAATAAACCCATACCACAGATTGAGCCATCTGTAAAGCCAACATGCAATTTCTGTAAAGCCACATATGCAAAAATTTTAGTATGTCAAGCCACATATGAAAAATAATAGAATTCTTATGATTGCATGCCCTTGGCATGAAGACAGTTTCCTTAATCATTAATCATTATGTAATATCACCAGGGGATCATTGTAGCAAAGATTAGGCTGACATTATTATATTTGGATATTAACCCTAACCCTGACGTCGGTTCCCGGGAGGAACTGAAGAAGTGAGGGAAGAGGGGAACAAGAAAAGTCGCAAATTCGGGTGGGATTCGAACCCAGGGCCCTTCGGGCCCCAGCCCCATGACCCGGGATAGCACGCTACGGCGGTGTCGCTGGCCCGGCCAGCGATTTCGTGCCCATATGAGTCTCGGTTTGATGACGTCATCGCTACTTTCTGGAGTGCATTTTTTCTCAATTAACACAGTGAGTTTTGGTGAGCTTTAGCTGTGGTAGGGTTAATAACCATTTAGCCTGGCTTACTCGCATCAGTCTAGGGATCAATTAGAATATTGGATTAAAGTTGTGAATCAAACTTAGTTAAAGGGCTCTTAAAGTCAAATACCTCAAGGACGCCTAGAACAATTGTTTGAATATTAACTTAAACTGTTGAACCTGAAGTCAGCTACCTCTAAGGCTCGAAGACATCCAATATCTAAAGATAAATTGCAATATTAATTTAATTAATGCAATAGGCTGAAACTGAGTGCAAGAAAATCTGAAAGTCAAATACCTCTAGGATTGCCTGAACTAAATTAAATGAAAATACCTTTAATATTCACTATTTGCCAGCACATGCTATAATTAATACATAGAGCATAATCTGCAGAGCCTGAAGTCAGCTACCTCTGGCTCGCTCACATCAGTTATCAGTAAAGATAAAATTGCCATATTAATGAATGAAACCAAAATAAATGCCAAAATAAATGCAATGAGCCGCCTTTTGGCCAAGAAATATGAAAAATAAACTGGTACGTTGCTACCCTCTATAACAAAAGGGGAGAGGAGGGTGGGAAAAACAATTTATTGTCAAGTACCAAAACCATGACCTACTCCTACGCAGATCTGATGCTATGTGATGACGGTTGGCGAAAAAAGGCCAAAGCCCGGGAGAAAGGTCGACGGCCATTGGTACGTGACGTGATTGGACGATGACTGGGCTTTATGTAAAGTAGCAGACCAATGGCCCATAAATCCATTCTCTGCAGTGGACAAATCCGTTTTCCTCCGAATAAATCTTCATAAAACGTTATTATCCACAGACAAAGAATGGGACAAGACAAAGGTTTGCCAAAACTCGCGTAAATACTACAAACCCCACTTACTGTATAAGAAAAACTTCACATTAACTGCTCATTTTCTATGATTGCTCTGTGAAAAAAAAGTATTGATGTAAAATGTCATATATTTTTAGAAGGGTGAGACTATGAGAATCCATGACGATGCGAAACTCAATTCAATGCACGCGAGGATCAAGGGTATAACCTGATAAATATATATTAGTAACTTGATAAATGGTATATATAATAGAAACTCGGAGAAACTGGCGAGCACACGGTCTCGAACCGGTCCTCTCGCTATCTAGGCGTGAGAACTACCACCGGGCCACAGAAGACCGTGTCCACGTGGATACCAGAGAAACGAGCGCTAATGTATTTCAGTCCTTATTTCAGAGTTTCAAGCGGCCATAATTATATTATATATTTTTAGAAGGGTGTGCCTATGATGCATGATTCTAGCAGAATCTATGACGATGCGAAACTCAATTCAATGCACGCGAGGATCAAGTAAATGATATAACTCGAGAAAGTAACTTGATAAATATTATATAGAAGCTCGGAGAAGCTCGAAGAAACTTGCGAGCACTGTGCTTCATGGCATTTTACATAAGATGTAAAATGTCATGAACTAAGCTCAGTACTATTAATCTTCTTCTTCTTGCATGTGAGGCAGCAACTAAATGTATTAAAATTGGTGGAGCCATCTCACTGTTGATTTGTTGGGTTTGAGAACTGTTAATAATTTAAAAGCATCAGAAGCTTCTGCAATAACACTGTGTGACTAGTGCTTACCACCTAACACTGCACAATATGCAAAAATATTAGGTACATATTGTCAACTTATCAAGCATTTTTACTGCCGTTTTTTTTTTTGACCATTCTTAGAACTGTTTTTCTCCAGTCAACTTCTTCTTGCAGAATATTAACTAAGAATGACTTCTTTGGATGATACCAGAAAGTATCAACCTCACCAAGAAAATATTGGGCTCCTCTCCGACTCCAACAATATCTAATCTAGGCTCAGTTTCTGTTATCAATCTCAAACTATCCAATATTATACAAATATTGGACAATGGTTGTGGTCTCTTTACAAATACTCATATAAAGCTACACCACTGTAGTGATAGGTAATTATTTACTTAAGGGACATTTCATGACCCAAAGACTTACCTCAAACTATTTGAGATTTTTGTGTCATGTAATTTATGTACAAAATCGGACAAAAATTACAGCACAGTTGCCTATGGGACACTGTGATACGCGTATTTACTTATAACACCAACATGCAAGATCGGAATTAACTTATATTTTGGAAGTGACCTTTTTCAATATTATCTACTGAACCATGAATTAAAAAATACAGCAAGTTGAAACTTGCAAATCCCCCTAGCTTTTAAGTATATGGAATTGAAGGTTTTGGTATCAAATGTTGACTACACCCACCGAGTTTCTTGACCATACAAAGATTTGACATCGGATGACCCCACATGACCTTGAAATGAACTTCAAAATTTTCTGCACTGATTGTTTACCATACCCACGGAGCTTGACGACATCCAAGCATTTCGAGTGATTTGACCTGGATTTGATCTTGGATGATCGCATATATATGACCTAAAGTTGACCTTGAAAAGATCGAATATGCAAATAAGATTAGCCATACATACTATAGTTAAGCCAACGGTTCAGATGATAGACAAATTTAATTTTTTTTTCTAGGCATGTTGGGGGGACCAGGCTGTGGATCACAAAATGCCTCTTCAAATACCTAGAGAGTTGTAGAGACTCAACTGAAACCTGTGTCCAATACAGCTGTGTCTCCTCCCCTGCAGTCCCATCAGCAATATTGAAAGCATTCTGTACCTTAAGCAATCCTAGATCAGCCACCAGGGCCTTGTAGCCGGATTTGAAGCTCTTTGGTACCAAAATAAGAGGTGCTTCGAAGGACAGTGCGATGCGATCGCTGCGCTCATGCATGATGTCTCCTACCGTTTTCTGTACAGAGGCTGCTGCATCTGCACTGGCTTCTGCCTGCATGTCTTTGTTTAGTGTTTATGTTTTGTTATATATTTTGTAATGGAACTTACATTCAGCCAGGGCATGATCGCCTCAGGTCAGTTTGACCTTTTGACCATGTCCTCAATATCATTGTTTTTGTTGTTGTGCATTGTATTTTGTATGTATGATATTGAAATAAAGATTGAGATGATGGAGATGATTGAAACCTTGGCTTTGGCAAAGGAGAAGAGGTCCACAAATGCCTGAAAAAGTTGATTACAAATGGTTTAAATTAATAATTACTAGGATCCCTATTATTTTACAAATAAATACAGACTAAAAAACCAAGTTCCACCGCCCCCCCCACCCTTCAGGTACTAGTTCGCCATCCTGACAATTTCAGGCACAATTTTGTAAATGTTATCTGTATCGGCCATAATTTGGTCAGCATTAATCGATTATTAACTTCTTCTTCTTCACGTTCCACAAGTCATTCGATGGCTTTTGGTGGTATCAGATTTCTTTAAACTGTGTAGCTGATTCCTGGGCCGCGTGTATCTATGTTACGGATGCTCCTAACAGGGCCCGCGTTTTTTTTAGACTGGGGCGGATCGGGAACAGTCGGGGTTTTCATCCTACTCTTTTTTCGACACTGACTGCGATTGTACATGTACAGTTAGTGACGCTCCTGTACAACGGGACCGACGGCTTAACGTCCCCTCGAAGACGGGATGCTTTCATCATGTTCATTTGCCCAATTCCAAGTGAACCATGGAGAGAGCGGTTAAAAGTCTGTCTTTTAATACCAATAGCTCGTATAAGAATTGAACACCCGAGTAAACACATTCCCACCAGTGACCCCACCGGGATTGCGAACCCGGGATTTTTTTGGTATATTTCGCCACAGCAAGCAACCCCCAACACTAACCGCCGCTCTCCTCCTCATCTCCACCCCAACAAATTATTAACTAATTATTCATCTTTCCCTGGAGATGGAAAGAGCACTCAAGTGTTGAAGAATGAGATAGATTATCGTCATTTCAGTAACGTATTTTATAGGATTTGTAATCAAAATACCTGCTATATTGACAAGAATTTATTACAAATGGTTCTTTACTAGAACCTGAAGAACTGGTTGTCAAAATTACTAATAATCATTCTGAAATAATTTGAAAGTTGTTTGAAAGAATAACAACATGTCAAACATGGACACATTTGCATGCTTCCCAAGACAGAAACTGAAGAAATATATCAAAGTTAATATACAACCTGACATGGACCAGAAAATGAATGAATTTATTTACCAGCCAGATCCATGACAAACTTATCCAGGGTGGACAGGATCTGTATCATGAATGGAATTGGGCAAATGGAAACTTGATATTGTCAATCAATAAGTCAATCACATTTACTCAGTTACATATCGACACAGCTTTTTGACCTTCCATGATGCGAATCGTCTCTTTTATTTGAGAGCAATTTTAAGCAGTAGCCCGACACAATGTGTAACTGATAGAAGAGCTCTGCAAAGGTCAGAACGATTCCATTGCGCGGGAATCTGTCATATAGGCTTCAAAGACCAGATTTGTATGTAAGCCTTTTGATGCCATTATCCATAGTAGTCAGAAGTGTTAAAGTAGATTTTTTAAAAAATCATCGATTGGAAATCGCATTGAAAAATTTTGTTAATATTTATATAGGATGAAGTCAGCGGGATAAATAATTCAATTGCAAGTTAGATGTCAAAAGTCTGCTGTGTGTATTCATTGATTGTTTGTGTTTATTTTGGTTGTTGTCATAATAAATGAGACTTTGAAAACAGCGCTGTGTCGAAGGTTGTGCGTCACGCTTTTTTGTGTATTATGAGTTAAGAAGGCCTTCTGCCACTCAACGTAGGCTAGAATCATGTATAAATTAATCGTGATTGATTTTGTCGCAAGGAGATTCCCTTCAAGATACCCAAATTCAGTAGTGTGCAATGATTGATTGAGTTACTTAAATGTAGTGCTTGTAGGTGTGGGGTCAACATACGGTGATTGATTTCTGTATAGACTAAGCGGGCGGGACCAACATAACCAACTGTTATACAAATTATGTTGTCCCCATCGAGGGGCTAGGGAAAACCAAGTGTAATATTAATATAATTATTACAATCACATAACGGTCTGTTCCCGCACATAAAACTGCACATTTCTTAAAAATAAATAAAAAATGTCACCTTCATTTCTTTCCCCGAATCAATGAGACCAATGGATATGTATAGGACTTCAGCCCACCATGAGCTTATTAGATTACAATGGGCCCGGTATGTGGGGCCATTGTTATAGCAAGGTGTTACCACCATCCACGGATTAGGTTGTGAGTGACAAATACCCGTCCTCTTTCACAATAACGAAACCGGTACATTATAATATAGGTACTGTTGACACTAATTTTCTTCTGCTGGAAACGCGGTAAATTGAGTGGAAATGAAGTTAAGCAATAAGTTAAGGATTTTGGTTCTGCAACAAGTGTTAGGTCAAGTGGCCCCAGCAACAATATCTCATTGATGTTTGTCATGTTCTTCCTTTTCGAATAAAGGATGAAAACATGCCCCAAAGTTAAGTGCAACACGCACTATAGACCGCTGTCAAATATTTATTATTTGTGAATGTTTATAGAGTATTTTGTCCTGAAAAAGTATCAGTCTAAAGTGGAGAGCTTGTGGGTAACAGCTGACATCTATTCAGCTGCGCGACAATCTTTATAACAATGGTCCTGCACTCACAGATGAAAGGGGGAAACTGAAGGTTTGTTTCTACACCGCATACGGGCGGTGATGAATATCTTGTAGACTCATTGTTTCTGAGAGTCTATGTCATCCACTGTAGTCACTGAGATTTGGGAAATACATTGAAGTGACATTTTATTCTTTTTCAAGGAAAATGTGCCCAGTTTATTTGTGCGGATGGGGATAGACGATTTTATATGGATTTGTTAATAGATTATTATGGAATTTACAACTTGGTTTTCCGCCTAGCCCCACCGATGGAGACAACAAAACACAGCATAAAGACATGTCCCACAGCACTAGTAGTACCTACGTAGTAGTTCAATTTAGGGGCGGAGCTGGCGTGAGCGCGATTCGGCGTTTGCAGCCCGCGACCGCTTCGTTCAGGGCCGCTTTGAGTCGAGGAGAAAATAATGAAAGAAAAAAGGAAATGGGAAATCTAACAGGAAACAAACACAGTGCGATTACAGAAAAATTCCACTTTTGTATGTTTTCTAGTGTACCAATATTTATAAAAGAAAAAAAATAAATACTTTTAAAGACCTTTTAGTAAAGTTCAGGAATTCCCAATGTCAGGTTTCATTGCCTTGTGATGTCCGGACATGGACGTATATAGTTAACAATTCACCTGAACCGGTGCAGATGTAACTGCGATAAGTCAGTATGCTAGGACCAGCAAAATGTTTTGAACCAATTACTTAATTGTTGTTGTCCATATAACCATTATATCGTCGTGGTCACGACATAGTGTCGGATCTGATTTTTTGGTCAAATGAGTTAATAGAGTTGTTCTGGTTTGCATTTTATGTAACTCTTTAATTGTACCCAAAATAAAAGGTTAAATTACATCTCCTAACCAAATTGGCCGCAGTCGAATAACACTCATTTGTATAACGGGTTTCACAAACAAGCGAATACGTATTCGATTGTATAGTCTTGCGTGTCCAAATATCCAAAGCACAACAGATAAATTGTGAACAATACTAATCGTCTGGGACAAAAGATTGCTACCCGGTTCAGTGATCAAAATCGATAATAGCGTCTATCATATTTAAGGCCATCGTTGAAATTTACCTTTCTTCATGACGGATTGGTCATGTTATTTCACATTTTAATTTTTGTGTTTTAATATTTATGTTACTTGTCCTATTGAGACCTACGGTCTGTGCGTCGTGAAGAAAGAATTTCCAAGTTTTGTCTTTTACATTTGTACAAATACACTAAACCACTTAGGGGGGGGCATAGTGACATTAGCCCTCGTATTTACCAAAAGGGGAGGAGTTACCACCCCAGGTAAACCTTCCTCGTGCGTAAAAAACGCCAAACTTAAAAACTTTCGTTAAGTCTTCATAATTATTTCAAACATCCTTCTGCCTATTTTGGCGAAACAAATGTGAAGGTAGCACCCTCAAACCGGGGGTTAGCGCTCGAAAGTCGTGGTGGTAGTGTGTTCTTATACTACCTCTATCTATACCCATTAATTGAAAATACATCATTTCTGATTAGTCAGTTACTGCCCCCAATTTATGCCTGGCACTAGATGAGCGCTAATGCATTTTCTTATCACTTATTTTCATTAATCAGCATACAAAATACACATACAAGGCATATTACTTAAACCATACAACAAACAAAATAAAAATCAAGTTTTTTAGTTTAATATAAAATAATATAAATAAGGTTTTTGTAGTATCCCCCCCCCCAAATAAAAAATGTTTAATAACAAAACATGGGCTCATAATGTAATCCTCGGGCGTGCAAAAATAAAACATATGGGCTGCCCATTAATTAGTTTTTTTCGACCTCGAGACATTATTCGCCTATAAATGATACTATGATACTGTTACCCTTTAGTTATTAGTTCATTTGTGTTTAAATATTGTGGCTCTGTATGGCTTCTAAATTATATGTTGATTAAAAAACAGTACATTTTTTTTATAATTTTAGTGTTTTGTTACTTTAAAGTTATATTTTCCGCTTTTTTTATGCAAAATTAATTTTTTTCATTTTAATACTCTGATGTTGTCTGTGGAATGACCACTTTTGCCAACTGTGAACTTTGACGTCATTGTGACGCCATACTAGGGTTATTGTTGGAAGCAATCGAAATGGACCAATGCTATCAACGGTATACCAACATCGAAAGCATCAATTGCTTTAATCATGGATTCCTCGTGGTGTTTTACACCCCCCCTTGTAAAACCTTGTTACAAAAATAGACTTGTAAACATATTGGGCGAAGTTTGATATTTTCTTTGATTTTAACTTGGATATTCTGCAAAGAATCAATTACTAATATAGCCATCATTTTTAAAAAAATCGCCTTTCAGGAACAAATTGATATTTTCTTTGGAGGGTTTGGGGGGGGTTTGTATAAAGCGTTAGTGCCCTCTAATTGTATTTAGATTATGTTGATTTTTGAATAATTACCCATTTAATTGTTTAATTCGTTTCAAGTTTGGTATATATTTTTAAGCGTGTGACAATTACTTTAAAAGAGAGGAACTATATATGTAAATGAAAATTTAAGAAACGGAAAATAACCACTTTTATCCTCCAAATCTTTTGAGTTATGAAACCTTCCAGTTACTTTTAAAACATATTTTTCTAGCTCATTTTTTGAACAGTTTTAGCCAAGATTTATTGTGTGTTTACAACATGCATACTATTTATTAATTTTTATATAACATGCACTACATGTTTTGTGTTCTTCAAACGTATTTACTCTTGAAATTTTTATTTTTTTTTCTGCAAAAATTGTGTTAAAACATATTGGCGACTAATTAAAGATATTAATTTTAAGGACCAATTTTGTAAGAGGGTGTAATTTTCTGATTCGTTGGTCTCGTGGTCAGTCCTGCGCTATAATTTTACAACGAACGATAATGCAACATGAATGTTTCCACTTTAACCGCCTATGGAAGTCGTTTGTATACAAATTTGAATGGTTTGTCACATAAACACAATCAATCGACAAAATCAATCATCATCACATCATCATCATCGATCCAGTACACATTGGTCGTCGTCAAGCTCGATGTTTTCTTATTTCATCATCGTTATTGCCACCATCATCACCGCGATCGGTTTTCTATCAATCGTGGCATCTGATGCGGCATCATCATTTTAAATAGTAAAAACCCGTAGCTATAGTACTCTCACCATACCAACTTGAATCAACGGGTTTTTCAAATATGTCAGTCGAATACTGTATTCACTCCTAAGATACACCGCGAATCAAACATTTGGGGGTTGACAACCTCGAACCACTTCAGTGGCCATTTTGAATAAGAAATCAGTTGTTTTCTTGGTATTTTAATACTGTCGTCAGTTATAAACCATTCATGTCTTTAACATACAACCACTAAAATAGCCATTTTCCTTTTAATTTATTAATTACCCGCATTCATAAGTCACTCGCTTTCAAACGCCGTTTTCTCAGAACTAGCTTTTATGCTGATGCGACACTATTCAGAACCCACGACGATATGAACACATGGAGTAACATTATGGTACAACTTAACATATTTACTCGATGTTTAGTAAAAGGTCACAGTTCTTAATGTTGAGGTCAAAAATCTTAGTCAAAGTTGAGTAAACCTTACGTACTCTTGTTGACTAAATCTCTTAGTCTCTGTTTGGGTAAAATATATACTCAGCTTTGTGTTAAGGTTTAGCTCAACTTGACTAAGATTTTACTCACATTAAGAGCTGTGACTGTTTTACACTCAACATTTTTTGGAGTGTAAAGCGATGTTTCACACACTTTCGTCTGGCAATTGTCCGATTACAAGATGCCAAGTCGGCCACCTGTGTACGCAAACATGTGGCAAATACGAAGACACAGGACGGGATCCTCAAAACCTAAGCAGAGTCCATTCTGGACGTCCTCGGACTGGAATGACGCGTGGTGGCTTGGAAGACTAGCTTGCTGCTTTCTTGAAGACTGCGCATCGCCGATGAAGTGCTTTTGCGAAAATGGCTCAAACAGTACCTACATGTCATTATGTCCCGTTCGGTCAAAAGCCTCTTTGATTTTGCCTTTGAGAGGAGTGACACGAGACAAAAAAAAATACAGTGTGGATTGGCCTTGTTGCCAACGGTTGTCTTATTGGCCCTTCATTTTTCGCCGGAACATCAATGGAGAAGTCTATCTTGAAATACTAAATGATCAGGTTGTCCCAGCCCTTGCGAAAGAATTTCTGAGATTTCGGCTTCAGAAAAAACCGGACAATTTGGGCATCTGTGTAGGTCCCATAACCAGCTAGATTGAAGGGGATACAGTGTTTAACAAGCCTCATCAATCTGCCTTAAAGGGGGATGACCCGATTCGATTATTGTAAGGCATTCATCTTGATCGGATTACCTTGACCCCCAAACCTCCACCTGGAAAGTTTCGCGCCGATATTGCAATCCGTTTTGATATGAGAGAGCTAATAAAACGTGATTTTGCAAGCCCATAGAGCACTGTGTAAAATTAATATTGGTCGAACAAAATGGGGGCACATTTTTGCTCATAACATACTTTAGCCCTAAAATTTCACAGGGAATAAATGAGAAAAACATTAGCTTTTCTTAGACATCAAAATGATCACTTCCGGTAAAATCTAGGGTTCTAGGGACGAGGGTATTTCCGATCGGGCCATGGCCTTTAACATTTGGAAATATCATACTATATTTTATGATAAACCTTTAAATCCTGTCTGGACAAACAAGATTAAAGTGCTTGGTATTGTTTTTCATATAATATTGATCTTGTTAATAATTTAAATTTTAATGATAAATTTAATTCTCTGAATCAAACATTTGCATTATGGAAGAGTAGAGATTTAACGGTCATTGGTAAAATTCTTATTACTAAGGTCTTTGGACTTTCTAAATTTGTATAATTATGTGACTAGTATGATTCTAACACCTATGACAATCCAGAGGAAAAAAATGTAATTGTTCACCAATTTATTTGGAGTGGACCTGATCGTATTAAAATGTCTGTTATTAAGGCAGACTATCATGACGGGGGTCATTGATATTTATGCAAAAATTAAGGCTCAGTTGGCATTTTGGGTCAAGCGGTATCATACTGGTAGTCATGTCGGATGGAAGATGATTCTGTCTCATTGGTTACAAAAAGTTGGCGGTATTCAATTATTATTAAAATGTAATTTGGATGTGAAGAAAATTAAATTTTTATATTCCACAATTTTACATTAATGTTTTAGCTCTTGGTCAGAGTTAAGCACAAACTCATACAACGTGATGAACGATTTTGTTATCAATAATTTGGAATAATTGTTGTATTACTGTTGATAATAAATCTGTGTTTTATAAGTCACTTTATGAAGCTGGTATTGTTAAAATCAGGGATCTTTTTATGACAATGGTAACATTAGACCTTTTGATACTTTTGGTATGGAAGTAAAAGAATACTTGAGGTGGTATAGCATTGTTAATGCTATTCCAATACAATGGCGTCACCAGATTAAACACGAAGGTATATTACAAGAGGTTGATAGTGATCTTAGTATTGGTTGTTATATAAATGATTCTGTTATACCTTTGGACCGTATTAAATCTAAGGATATGAATCAATATCTTGTGAGTAAAAATATTGATGTCCCAAAAAGTGTTACAACTTTAAGGGAAAATTATAATATCGATTTCTCAGTGCATAAGGATTTTTTTATCTTACCATGGAAAGTTACAATTGATTTAAGATTAAGGTGCTTACAGTTCAGAATAAATCATCTCATCTTACCAACAAACAAGTGGTTACATAGAATTGGCATTATCGATAGTCCAAACTGTACAAGATGTAATAGCCATATTGAATCATTAAACCACATGTTCGTTGAATGTAACCAAGTTAAGAAATTTTGGAACGAGTTTCAAATTAAGTGGAATGTCCTTTTTGATGACATTTCACGTAATGATAATATTTTTGGTATTTTTGATAATTCAGAGAATTGTATGTTGAAAAACCAGCTGCTTTACATTGCTCGTCGGTTTATCTATATAACAAAATACAATGGTTCTTCCATGTCTTTCGAGTATTTTAAGAATTTATTGATGGATACTATTCGCTTGGAAGAAACCCTAGGCAGAAAGAAAGGTAAATTGGAGATTCACTTCGATAAGTGGTCTAGAGTAGGTTTTTATAAATAACGTTTTTTCAGAATCTGCCTTTGAAAATTAGCTATGTATAGGTTTAAAGGTCCATTGGCCCGATCGCTAATAAGCCTAGTCCCCAGGGGACCCCAAATTTTACCGGAAGGTCCAAATTTGGTATCAGAAGGAGAGCTGCCTATTTTTCTCATTTACCCTGTGAATGAAATCTTAGGGACAAAGGATTAAAGTGATTAGCGAAATTGCTCCATTTTGGTCAACCCAAATTTAATTTTACACAGTAAAATACTCTATGGGGCTTACAAAATCACGTTAGGTCTCACATCAAAACGGATTGAATATCGGCGCGAAAATTTACCGATGGAGTTTTGGGGTGATGAAGTCCATTCTATCAAGATGAAAAACTTATCTACTTAAAACGGGCCATCCCCCCTTTAAGTTACAGCATCTTTTCTCCCATACACACTGTATTGGTTGGTATCTTGTAATTTTGTGGCTGATGATTTGTCTAAATATCTGGATCGGTGTGTCTGAAATAAAAGGCCAGCCCTTTTGGCATAAGACAACAAAATACTATACTTGATTCAAATCTCTCCACGTACATTTTACACCAAACTCCGTAGATTTCCTGATCCCGCTAGGCCTTATTAGCAGCTGGAGGGCTTCAATACATATATCGCTCTTTTAAATCCCTACATGCCAATTTGGATACGTATTACAGAAATACAGCGAAGCTGGATGCGCTCCTGTAGATGAGGGGACATGTGACGTCAACGCCGGGCAACGAACAAAAGCACTGCCCGACAGTATGCGTGAGCAACTGCACAGAGGCTTGTGTTTAAAATTCGACGCTGCAAATCAAGGCGGATAAGGCTATTGAATGATGTACTGTATCGCGGCATATCTTCGCACCTAACTATGTCCAGTAGAACCCCGGAGTGCAATGGTTTTGGGGTGTATAATAATGTATAATAGGTATGTTTGAGATTAGAGTGTATCGGTGTGCCGCATGGCTACAGAGGTCATGCTCTGTAGCCATGGCGCGTATGTTTTTCAAGGGTATTATGGTTTGTAGAGATTGCTTTTGCAGGGAAGTTTCTGGGAGTTTGATATCACAGGTTATTAACAGAAGCATGAGTTGAGTGAACTTCATATTTTGTTTCTTTATTTATCCTGATATTACTAAGATCTTTTGAACAAATCTTTAAGAGATGATTTTTTAAGTCACTGGGACCGAGACTGCCTAGTAAATGCATCTAGCAGTTTCACAAATTACAGTTTTTGGAAATCCCCAAGCCCAAATCGAGCCGATAGTTGTCCTACCCTCCCTTACAGAACCCATGTATAGTCTAACTCTTGACGAATGAACCCCCGCATGCCGAGAGCAAGTGGCTTGTAAGCCTGGCTAGAAAACTAACACGGGGATCCGTCGGTCATTCCAGTCCACGGTAAGGGGATTAGTCCGGCTGACTATGTTTCAGTTGTAGACTTAGGACCATGCTTTTTCCACATCATGCGGAGGGGTACAATTGAAATATTAATTATAAAAGAACCAAATATAACAGAGGTGAATCTTTAAAACGGAAATTTTATGATGATGGGAATAACAGCCAATTTTTGGAAAAAAAAAAAGATGATTCGTACGCAAGGCATGATTGGTTTATTATTTGCTTCGGGGGACCCATTCAGGTAAACAAGGACCGTAGTATCCCTACATGTGGAAAAAACAACCGATTATCGTCATCGTTCGTCGGTGTTTGAATCAGTAGGGAAAAGGTAAATTCTGTTCTGTACTGTTTAGACAATACACGGTGTCGCTTTTGGAAAAAAAAATAATAGCCTTTGGGCAGAGGTCAGTAAAGACCTTGATAACATAGTCGAATTATATATTATTCGGCCGCCCCCGACGAGCAAACTGATACCCGATGCCTGACACGTGACCTGTTACCTGACACGTGACACCAAAACTATTCATCCTTTTACGTTTATAACGACAATACGGCAACAAAGCAGCAAGCATTATGGATCTCTGTAGGTCACAGCGTAATCGATCAAGGATGTGAGACTATACATGTGGTTCTGTACCGGGAGGGTAGGACACGATGCTCTATGTGGGCATTTGGGAGTTCCAAACGGTAATTGTGCAACTGCTACATGACATTTTACTCTGGCAAGTCTCGTCCACCAGTGACATTAAAAAATCATCTCTTTAAACCTTTGTTCAATAAGATCTTAGTAATTATCATGATTCAATTAGAAAAAAATTGAAGTTTACATGTCATCATGCTTCTGTTAAAAATTACCTGTGCATAACTCAAAACTCCAGAAGAAACTTCCCCTGCAAAAGTAATCTCTTATAAAATAAATACCCGTGAACATACGCGCACATGGCTGACATAGCTATGCGCTCGTAGCCACATGCGCACCGATACACTCTAATATCAAAAACAGCCCTCTTATAATTTTATTATAAAACCCCAAAACCTTGCACTCCTGGATCGGATACGCTGCTGACACAGAGAACTAGAATGCTTGCTGCTTTGGCGTATTGTAGTTATAAACGGTAACGAGAGGAAAGTTTGGTGTCACGTGACAGGTACAGGTCACGTGTCAGTTATCAGATCATCAGTTTTGCTCTTAGGGGCGACGATATATATAATCCGACTATGTAAATCAAGGTTCTGTACATGACCCTCTTCCAAAGTGCTATTATTTTTTTCCAAAAGAACACCGTGTATTAGGTCTAAACAGTTACAAAATTACCTTTTCCTACTGATTCAAAAACCCGACGTACGATGACGACGAAATCGGTTGTTTTTTTCCAATGTAGAGGGATACGTACGTCATTTGTACACTGAATGGGTCACCGAAGCTAATAAATAAACCAATCAAACCAACGGGACGTAATTCAAATCTGTATTTTTTTCCAAAAATTGGCTGTTATGGCCCAAATAAATGGCATTTTTTTAAGATTCAACATATGTCTATTGTTTTTAATAATTAATATTCAATTGTCCCCGCGTATGATGTGACAAAAGTGGGTCCATAAGTCTACAACATGAAAACATAGTCAGCCGGCTAAAACCCTTACCGTGGACTGTAAATGTAATGAGCAGACGGATGCCCGTGTTAGGTAAAGCAGGCTTACAGACATTGAGCCCCTGGCGCGGGGGTTTGTATGCGTCAAGTGCTTAACTTGGTTTGTAATACATTGAGGTCAGTAAACAGTTGGTAACGATTCTTAAATCGTTAACAAATCCCGCCCGCGATTTTTAATCAAAAGTCATATTTGCACTGTTGGATTGGAAATGGTTTGTAGTAAAAAACCTCGTAAGTAGTACGTTAACATAGACTGTCCCACAGTCTCGCTCTGACCGTTTGGGTTCAGGCGAAATAGGTTCAATGACATGAAAATCAAACTATTATTGGAATTGCACTCCCAACACAGATACATCCATTGTGATATATTTAAAAACAACAATCAAAAATAAAATCCTAAAAAATCAGATCACTTGGCCCTCCCTCGACCCCTTGACAGAAGTCCTTGTTAATACTGACGCTGATAGCTTTTTGACCCAATGGCACCCATACATAGCCTCATACGAACCAACTTGTTACTGATTGACAACAATTCACAAACTACCCTGATGTGGTGACTGCAGAGCAGATTGTAGTCTCATTACCAAGTCGTGTATACACAGGACCCTGAGCGGGTTCTTAAGCTAACACGCCGTATTGTCAAGAAATTACGATTTTTATGCATTGGTTACTAATAAAAGTCGGGAGGAGTCCACTTTGATTTAACCAACAAAATTAGATTTATAAATGCATCTTCACGACCACTTTAAAGGCTTTAGTGTTGTTTTTCCACAAAGGAACAGCAAATAACCGGTGTATATATGACTAACACAGCACAATGGCATTTTAAATTTGGGGGAAAATGAAGAGTGGACTTTAGGACATTTTTTGGCGCCTTTCAAAATCACGAAGCGGGACCTGCCTTGTTTCAGGGGAATTTGCCCCTAGATCTAACAAGTAAAAAAACGAGACCTCACTTATGCAGTGATCGTCTAGTGTTGTAGTCTTTACGAAAATGACATATAGAAAGTCGCAACCCCAGACCTTAACCCAAGGAGTTCGTAACCTGATGCCCTAACAGAAACACCAATGAAAGAAGTATGCTACACAATAATTAAGAGCTCTTCTTTAATTCTTGACAAGGCATTTGAGGACAAGTTTGAAGAACCCTCTTGAACTTTTTTTGTTCTCAAGGACAGAAAATGCTCTATATGCGCGTACCATTTTATATTGATGTGCCTTTTAAAACTAACATAAAAGAGATCCTTGTCAGCACTCTAAAGAGCGTTAGTTTTCATACCATGACTGCATGATACAAATATGCTAACTATTTTAGGCACATTATTGTATGTATGCATTGCTAAGCCATAAAATTATATTGTTCGAAGTATCTAAAATGCATATCTAAGGCAATATATTGCTATTTTGCTGTAATTTGGCGGCCATTTTGAAAAATGCACCTCCAGCCTATGAAAAGTACCATTGAGAATTTCATACCAAGTGAAAAATGTATTCCTTATGGTGTCATTAACCATATTAAAGTGAAAATGCAAACTTGGTCAAACTTATGATTTAGCCCTAAAATTATTACAAATGCTACCTGACTATTATTTTGGTTATTTTCGGAAAAAGCATAGTCTTTAAAACACCCCACGACAATATTATCTATGTGCCTAATATAATCGTTTGCCACAATATCATTTCATACGGCGTTGGGTAGACGTGAAACTCACAACCGGTAAACAACGGTTCATACACGAAGTCCGAAATTATTTCTTATTCTTATTCCGCAACTAATCTGCAACAGTCTTCTTCCAAATATAAGACAGAGCCCTTAGGAGTGACAGTATCATCTGATACCGGCTGGGTTCATGTAGCGATATTCAAATTCATCTCTTCAAATTCAATTGTGAATTTGTTGAATCATTGTTATAAAAGAAGATTCTGTTGTTTAATTCCTTTCCCAACATTTTTGCTTACTTTAACTTTTAATGGTTACTACAATTAATCTGTCTCTGAGTTTATGGTATCCACATCTACACCGCTCCCGCATTTCTTTTTTTAATTTGATCTGTTTGTACAGAGCTGGGAAGGAAATTATATATACGGAGCCCCGGAAGTGACATTTTAGAAATATTTTTGGGAAATTATCTCGAAATAATAAAATTTTCCCGAGATAAGATCTAGAGATATTAAAATCATCTCGATATAATGAAATTATCCCAAGATAAGATCCCGTGATATTAAAATTATCTCGATATAATGAAATTATCTCAAGATAAGATCTCGAGAATAATATTAAAATGCATTTATATGGCGCTCTACAGAGAATACAGCACCTTACAACAAATACTTAAAATACGAAAATAATATATAACATGACATGCGGCATAATAAGGAAAACTAAAAAAAGTTAACAAACTTTTAAACATCGGGAAATAAGTATGTGATGGAGCCGCTAAAAGACACTGGTGGAAGGTGCCTCTCTAATATTAAGGGCTGACTCAGAGATTTCCCAAGGAGGGCGCCCTCAATTTTCAAACAAATCGTATTTTTTGTATACTCATAATGCTTGTCCATATACTAATCACTGTGTGAAATAGCTAAGCTCAAATCGAAGTCCTTCATATAGAAAATCACATCTTTGTTATAAATTCCGGATCCGGA
>JAMKCH010011695.1:0-50791 GCA_023653785.1 Ophioderma brevispina
GTTTCGGGAGTCAAAGGTCAATAAAAGGGTAAATTTGGAAAATTGATTCCAATTCGTTGAAAAGTATACAGTAATAGTTTAATCATAAGGATTCCAAAAAAGGTATAGTTGTACATCTGCGGCCGAAAGTTTTGGAGCTATAAACAGGCAAAAATAAATAAAAACGGCATTTTCAGTTGTACGGGGTCAAAGTTTAAAATTAGCTCTGATTTGGATAAAAAAATGGTGCTCATTAGATGGCGCTCATAGGATAAAATACGGAATAGTTTGACTGTCTTAAATGTTGTTCCAAATGTAGGGGGCAAACCAAAAGGTCAACATCCATTGCATTCAATGGGGCTTGACCTTGTTTCTCCCCTACTTCGGTAAGGAAGCATTTACGACCCTAAAACTATCCTATTTTCATGATTGGATCAATTTCCAAATTGACCCCTTGATGTTATGACACTTGACTCCCAAAAAAAAACCAATTTCCCCACCCGCTACGATAACACTTTTTTTGGGTAAATGTGACACCCAACATACCAAACATCAGTTAGAAATCAGGCTTCTTAACAAAATTCACAGAGAAACTTACTTTAGGGATACTATATGGTGAATTCCAGTGCTGCCCTAGGGCGTACATGATTCCATCTTGGAATAGCCTGGGTCATTGTTCAATCTAAAGGCAGGAATTTGATTTACAAATTCCCAGGTGTGGCATGAACAGTACAGAGAGTACGGTATCCGGGCTTGCCCAGGGAGTTCTGAGGATGAGCGAAAAGCTTGCTATGAGCAGCAAACTCCAAGCAAGAGAGTGGAGCAACAGGGTAATTCCTTGAAGCAACAGGAAGAGATCTTGAAGAATGAGGCCTACCTGAAAAGAAGCCTTAAGAGCATCAGCAAAAGATTTGGAGGGTGTGTTTGTGAAATGAAGCAGAACAAAAGGTTTGGTCCTGGTTGATTGTTATGTTTCTAGATTCTATATGTGGAATGAATTGGGGCATTAACACTTTTTCCTGTCTTGTAATTATTTTGTGTTTGCAGATAAGTCGATAAAATAGAATTGGAAAAAAAAAAAACACTGTTAAGGTGCATCTTGTGATGTTTTAAACTTGCCTAAAAGTTGAGATATTTATATATCCCATTTATTTAAGTGGTGTTTGAATACTCACTGACAGATTTAATTCATTTGTAATGGCTGAGTAAAAAAAAAGCCTGTCTCAGCTTCATCACATGCAGTAAATCCATGTTTAAATCTGGCTTTGTCCCTGTGAACAGGAGTGGCTGAATTACTCACACTGACCTTTCAGAATCGCCTTTACCACCTCATTCACTTCACCCGATTTCAGTGTTCCTCCATCATCAAACGCCAACCCAACCCTCCTACTTCTCCTCTACTTTTTACATGTTCCTCTTTGGTGTCTCCCCACCGCAAACTTCCAGGGCCCCTTCTTAAAACATGCTCATCACCCTCCTCAGCAGGCACCCACAGAGGTGAAAAAATTCACATTTCTTATAAAGCCTTCAAGAGATTTATAAATTTTTTTTATGTTTTTCAACTTGATCAAGACAAATCAAGAAAATTTGGAAAAAAAGTGGTATAAAATGCAATTAAAAATAATTGTCTGCCATAGCACATAGCCTTTTTGACTAAAAAAGGTAATTGCTAGACAGGTTAGGGTTGAGCTAATTAAAGGGGCATTTGTGATCCACAGCCTAGACCTCCCCCCCCCCGACTTACCTCAAAGAAGTTGAGATTTTCACATAATGGAACGTTGACATTAGTAATTCCATGTGTGCCAAATCTGAGTGCAAATTCGGCCGTGTCTTGTTAGAAATAATTTGTAGTTTCTGTCCGTTAAAGGAACAGAAAAGCAAGCACGTGGCATATGGGACCGTGGGAAACGAGAATTTGATCAGAACACAAAAGCAAAGTCGGGATTCAAGCTAAAAAGTTGTGAATAAGCTGTTCTCAAGGAGATCTCGTGAACAATGAATAAAAAGAAAGGTGCTGGAATCACGAAAGCACCGTTAAAGCCAAGACCAAATTTTCCTCTTTTTGGGGCATAAAGGAAAAGTTGAATTATTCATACATTTAATGATGTCAGGTATAATGACAACACCCAGCCCAGTACATTAGCTTCATGGAGAACTTTAAGATGAACACTTCATAACACCAAAATGCAACATCAAAATGAAATGAATTTTGAATGACGTATTTTGTTTTGCTATGCATTCAGTACAAGGAATGGGAAATGTTGGATGTCAAAATCACAAAAAAAATGCACCTTTAATTACTGAAGTTAAAAAATGTACACAATCAGGGTGTAAACACTTATGGAATGTTCTTTTTCAAATTTTGCTCTGTGTCACAGGGGCAAAAAATGACATTAAATTCAACAATGTATTGCCAATATAGCAGATTGGGGAAATCTTAGATTTTGGAGGGGTCAATTTAGAAATTATGCCTACTGTCACTTATTTTCAAATACTTTGCTTGCAGGATGGAGTGTTATTATTGGCTTATTATCTCAACATGAATGTGTGCTGTCGCTTTTCTGGGAAAATAGTAAGGTCAATGATCATTCAAACAGTATGACTTTATTACATTTCGAATATTTTTTCAGGATCAAAACGCACAACTAGAAGCGACCTTTGACCGGGTGACCCAAGTTCAGCGGGTTATCCTGGGAGAGTTCTCCTGGTTAACTTCCTTTTTGTTTCTGCTTTGGCGATATTAACTCTTACTGCTCACGTCTACACCACGTACAGCAGTGCTAGGCTGGATGATGTTTATTGTGGTAGTGGTTGATTGGTGTGTGGAGAGAATGTATCAGTGCTCACAGATACTTCAGATCAAGTAAGGTTCCTGTTTTTATCTGAGATAAAGACCAAAAAATGTTTTTTGTCTAATGTGTTATAGTATCATCAATTTTTCAAGTAAAAATATTATTTTATTTCTGTATGGAGCTAGGCACTGGCCATTTACATTTTTATCGATAAACATATTTCTAGGAAAAAAGTACCTTATTTCATCTTCAAGCGAAAAATGGAATTCCCCTCGTGGCTATATTGAGATGATGCAATGGCTGACATGCTCAGGACATTTTATAAAGTACATAATAGCTGGGGACTCCTGGGTTTCCAGGTATGGTGCAAGATTGCAGAATTGAAAGGAATGACCCGATTTAATTATGTAAAGCTTTTACTTTTGAAGAATGAAGTTCACCCCAAAACCCCATCTGTTTCATGCTGATATTTCAATTGTTTTGATGTGAGAAACAGCCCTGTAGGGTGCTGTTGTAAAAAGTCTTATTGGTGGACCAAAAGAGGCTCATTTTCACTTAGCCCAGAGGGTGTTTGTGAGTCAATCCCACAATGCACCAGTGTTGGGAAATTCACCTCAATAAGGTCATGTGATCTCATACAAATCCATTCTTAATACATGAAAACCCCGACTTTAACACCCATTTTAGCTACAAAGCGTTGTCTACTAGGGAATTTAGTTGAGTATGAAGGGTCTGTGGTGTGAAACTGTTGAACACTTTTCTTATCACTAAGTTACTGAATGTGTTTAGTACCGTACAGTATAGGCACATTGCAATGAATTAATGGGAATGATTCAAAACCCCTCTTGCTTTAGCCCAAGATGGTAACGGGTAAATTGATACTAAATCCCTAAGAAAAAAAAAGAAATCCAAAGTATGAATTGAAGGGATTGTGCTAGGGTGTTTGGAGTTGTATTTTGAGCACTTATTTTATGAAAAGAAGAGTTGCACAGATATAAAAAACACAGACCTACATGGAAAGCAACCACAACATGATCGGCCAAAGGGGCAAGACCAAGGCCAAGTGGACGTAAGGCATCTTTGCACCAAATAGGTATACTTATGTGCAAGATAAATAGGTCAAAGTATATGTTGCCATCATAAGGGGGAATGTACATACTAAAAAGATACATATGCAAACATATCTTTTAACCAAACCCTTTTTAAACCACAAGTGAATTCCCATTTGTAAAACATAAAAATTTGCAGCCAGACTTGGGTGGACTGTCGTATGCAACATTTGGTGATGGCAGTGCATAGTGCTTTGTGGATCTACCCACATGTCGATCAATTTTTATGACACTTAGATTACAGTGGTCTTATGGGTAGTGTCCCAAAATGTAGGATTGTTGGTGACCCATGTGACTTTGTCCCATTTGGCAAACCGTCCAGGATAGTTTCAGCAGATTTATCTGGAAATAAAGAAAAACAAAAACACAATTTTGCAAAAAAGGCTATATCACATAGAGGGCGCTATAGTACATTGTGGCAGGGGACCCGCGACTTAGCAAACCAAAGCGGGTAGCTTGATGAAAATGGATTGGTATTTTGGAAATTTATTTAGGTATTGTCTACTTAGTTAAGAAATTTGTCCAAACTAAAGTTTTGAAATCTTACCCAAGTTCTTTGTTGACAGGACAGGAGCTTTTATATGAGAGGATGTGGATTTGTCGTAAATTTCTGCATCAATTGCAATCATAGTTCTTTTGATAGTGGCCTACCGCAAAGACTTTCACAAATAACTACAAGTTTACGACTGGACATCAAGAGACAAAACTCTGAACTCAGGCATAAACTAGGTAGGAAATATTGGATTAAGAAACTAAAATTTTATCTTAAAAACTTGCACTCAGGCATAAAACTACACAATCCTGTAGAAAAGTCCTTGGAAAAGTGGTCAATATTGGCAGCTTAGAAAAGAATATAGGCTTGAAGGTTGTGAGTTGCAAAAAGACAAATGCCTTTGAAGTTCACAGCTAATAAGGATTAAAAAGAGTCCAGACTAAACAATTCCTGGGTGATAAAAATCTGTTAATCCTTATCTATGATAAGGAACAAGGACCTAGCCTAGTGCATTCGACAGGATAATCGCTCGCGACCGTATTGGTGTGCACGACCCATACGGTCAAGGGCAAGTACCGGAGAGGAAAGGAGGCGGGGGCCGAGCAGCAGAGCGGAGACCACAAGAGGCAGCAAGCATTAACAGGAACAGATAAGGAAACGGAAGGTAGCAAAAGGGGAGAGTCCCAATCTCGCACTTAACGCTCACTACCATTCCTTCACTCTACTTTTAATCTCTAATATTCCCACACTCTTACCTGCCCTACGCCTTACCCCTCCCCCATCTTCCCTCGGAATCGTCCGTCACCTCATTTCCAGGTACCCACCTCCCTACCCTGTCGCGTGATATATCACGAATCACCACTATCATTCCTAGCTCAGTCTCCCTTATTTTAAATCTCTCCTCTCGAAATTTCTCCAGTCTTTGGCCCTCTCATCCTTCCTCCCTAACCCTCTCTTTGATCTCACACTCATGTACCACCCCGCGCAAACCCTTCTACACTTTTCGACCCTTTACTCCATTCTCCCTCACCTGATGTCCTCCCACACTCTCAAATGACCCACCTTTCCGATTCTCGCCCTCCCCACCCCCAGTTCTTATTTCACCCTTTGACTCCCCGTTTCGTAGTCCATTTCTTCTTCCCTTCCTTCACCAATTTTCTTATCTTTTCCTTGCATTCCTACTAATTTTTTCTAGACACGTTACTTTCCCTTTCTTCCCATTTGTTCACTTCTTCTTCTCCTATGGTAGTTTAAAAATTAATGAAAAAACACTTCTACACTCCAACATGTTCCAAAAGTTATACTCTCTTAAATATGTAAAAGACCTTGAGCAATTCATTGTTGATTAGTTTGTTATGAAAAGACTGGAAGTTAGAGAAAGATCGAATCTCTAAGACACTTAGAGTGGATAATCTTTCTCGCACCTCCTGGCAGTTTCAAAACCAAACCATTAGTGATGAAAACGCGTCAATGAAATTGAAGAAAGATGACACTTTTCGCACTGCCTTACTTTTTTCAAAACAAACCCATCAGTGAAGATTGCAATGAAATGCATATGAATTATACCAATTCCAACGCCCACTGTATTAGATGTAAAAGGACCAACGCAGACAGGACATGGACAAAAACATGACTGGTTTATGCATGAAAACAGATTTTATTGGAATTTGGGTTTCTTGAAGTGTACTTAATTTATATGGGCCTACTTTTATATAGCAACATGTTATAGTCCATTACCTTACATCCGTGCAGTGATGTCATAAAATTGACGCCAGCTTTTACGCACGCGTCACGATATGGCCATCTTTTGGTGCGCGAGTGTAAAAACGCCGTCGCTTTAGGCCAGCGCGTGCGGTTTACTGGTGGGACCACAAATATTACGCTGACGTTCACTCTACGTTACAGCTAAACTTTCTGAAAGGCTGTCGAACTGACAAATTATAAGAGAATTTTAATTTTAAGATTCAATTTTAAAGTCAAACGTATTCGTCTTTGAAGAGTACAAAAACTGTGTTCTCGTTGTAAGAAGAAGGTACGCATTTCAGGACTGACACCATAGAGTGTAGATATCAGTTTGTAGAGGGTATATATGCGATCGACATAATTGATATTGAGCCAGTGAAGGGATATCAAGTGATGACGGTATTTCTACGTTGCTATAGCAGTATTGAGCTGTGGGACCCGCGTCATTATCTGATGACCGTGCATTATCTGAGACCCGGGCATTATCTGATGACCGTGCATTTTCTGACAGAGCCCAGTGCAGTTCGTGAAAAAAATGCACGCTGAAAAACATAGATATTCTACACGGAAGATATATGTGGAGATGGATTGTTGATTTCACCCAGGATTTGCTATGTCTGGACTTAATCCTTAGTGACTTACAAAGGCATTAGTACACACATGACCTTGGATTAAAATGGTAGGATCATAAAGCTTGCTATTCTTTCTTCTTTTTTTAATCATGATGATGAATTAAAATTTGAATTGTGATGAAATTGACCAAACTAACTGTAAAAAATAAACGGAAGATCTAGATAGTACTTAACATAGATAGCAAATAGAGGAGGGACCTCCTGCCCCTGTCTGTAATGTGGTGTCTGTGTAGTCTGCATGATATTTGCACTTCCTTCTTACTTGATCTTCATAAAATGAAGTCCCATGTAAGGAACATGATAGAACCTCAGTGTAGATTCTTTATCCCCAGTTACAAACATAGCAATATAGGTCACATGTCATAAAGTTGCTCTTAAGTTCCAGGATCTGATTTATTTTCTTCCCAAAAATCTGCCATTTAGAATAAATATTCTTTACCCAATTTCTGTTTTGACCTGACATTCCTACAGAACATCCATCCTTAGTACCAAACATGATGTCAGCCCTGCAGGCTTCCAGTCAACCAATGATAGCCATGGGTTCTCCTGCATTAACACAAGCTATAGGTCATCCACTGTTAAGCATAGGCAATGATGTGCCAGATTCGCCAACTGGAAATGGTAAGTGTATTGGTATAGTTTTAAAGGTGGGTGACCCAATCGACAACTTTGTCCTCCCACTTTACCCCCGTCAAAATTAATATTTTGGTATCAGAATAATATCTGTATTTTTCTTATTAGCCCAGTGAAATTTAAAGTGACAGGAGGAGATTTTTTATGATATGAATTTCTCTCAAATTTCACTGGATCGGTTGTAGACCACCTACCGAGAACGTTTGGAAGGTTTATTGGACAAAATGGTGCAAAAGAAACCGCAATCCTTGTTTTGAACTTGCCTGCTATCGTAATCGTTCCCCATAGAAAACCATGCTTTGACTTTCTGTCGTGCACGACTGAAACTACTAATCATCTTATTACATAAAGACGGCGTATTCGGCTTATTCACTTCAGGCATAATCTAATACATTGGTAAGCATTCCAAATATGTAAAAAAACCTAGGTTCGAAAAAAATTGGGGGCGCTTCTTTCTGGAAAGCTCCTCATGTCTCTTTAAGGCATGGCAAATGTTTCCTTTGAGTGTCATGAACAAAATGTCCCCAAATGTGGTTGACCACAATAGCTCACACACACACTGTTCAATGGGTCAATTTGGTACTGCTTCAACTTTTGAAGTACAAAGTAAATTAATTGATGCACGGCACAGCATTATCGCACCTTACTACCAAATACGCTTATACACTCTTATACACTCTTAGTCTAAATCGTGCGCGATTTAAGACACAGCGCATGATGTGTGAACAAAACAAATCTCTTACACTGATACACAAAATACGGTCGTATAAGTGATATATGCTGGCATTCCCGTGGTGAGACCTTTGTGGAGTTTATTGTTGCTGCTTTGTACTTCTATGTGGGCAGAGTATACTATCCATACGGCTGATCAATTTAACTCAAAATTTGAATCGGATGTCTTTGTTGATTTGCTGGCATGGAGAGAGAAAACAGCACTTGAAAATTTAGCCCATGATTTGGGTCCTAAATTTGTGTGGTTTTCTGAGTGTCAACTGGCTTTTTCTCACACAACTAAATCATCTCAGACGACACCAAGTTTTATGCTTAGTTTGGCAGAACGCAATGAACCATTTACATGACTCTGTATGTCTTCTGTCACCATCAGTGCAATCGGCATCGTAAGTACCGCTCAGTTGCATATGCTCTGATTTGCAATAACAAAAAGGCCAGTCCATGTTTCTATATTCTTCTAAATTAACCTGCAATTTCGGAAACAAGTCTTTTTCCAAGGATATCTATTTAACCATAAGCAAAACATAAGATAGGAATTACAAATTGCAGCTTTAGCTGCTTTATCCCCCACAGGCTACTTTGGAGATAAGGCAGTGTTACACTGAGTTCTTAAATGTTAATTGAATCATAAAGAGTGCTTTTGCTCACTAGTTTCCATATACCAAATTACAGGGCTTCAAGACTAGGTGCATCAGCGCTGATGAGGGAGCAACTATGATAGTGATCCTGACACACCGCACATCCCCAGCCAGAGTCCCCCTTCTATTATACATGATGATGAATGACAAATGACTCACTAGACAGCTTTACTACGGCACGACCTAGTAGCCGTATGGCTATCAGGGTAGCAACCCCTATACCACAAGATGATTCTACGCTAGGAAGTGAATTCACTCCACCTGAATGTGCCAGAAGGAGGAGTATGTTTAATGCATCACACTAATGCATCTACACTAAATGCATCAGGTGAGAAAATTACCCACTTAGGTCCAGAAGAAATGTTCGTCCCTCATCTTTCCAGTGTACATGGTGTAAAAAAAAATAATAACATTTTACAACCGTAATTTTGTTTTTTTTTAAGGTTTTCAGATTATTAACGTGCACCATTCTTTTTCACATTTTTTTTGAAATGAAAAATTCACCAAATTAAGATGTGGAATGTTAGTAATTATATGAAAGTTTCTTCTGTTATACACCACCAACCTGGCTGCCGTAAGAATCCACAATTTTGGGTGGACTACTTTCTTGCATGGCATCTGAAAAATAAATGCTTTAAAATATTTGAATTGCACTAGTTATATTAAGAAATTGATGTAATTTCATAATTGACATGGTAGACTGACAAGTATTCTCAAATTAAATGACATATGGGCAGCAAATTTGAGGCAATTTACTCCACGCCTATTAATTTCATCTTGATTGGCCCACTATGAGTCATACCAATTATAGGGCATCTCATGCTGGGCATTTTAATTTACTCTGATTTAGTGATTCATAACAAAAAACCTTTGGGTCACCATATGTTGAAAATTTGGTGATTTGGTGATTTTAGCCTGTACTTTTGCATGATATTGTTGTATTTTCTCTATGAGAGTTTTAATATGAACAGGGAACTTGCTCAAAGTTGTCAGTTTTTCCATAGATTGCCATGTATAAGTGAATTAGTGGCGTTTAACTGGTGATACCAAAATCAGAAATTTGATGGGTGACCTGTGTGGATGAGGCTACAATCTCAAAATGCACCTTATTTAATTTAACTTGTCATTTGTTTAAAACAATACACTATTTTGTTATATTCATCCATTTTTCAGCATTTTTAGCCCCCCTTTCTGGAGACAGTAGCGGAGGAAGCAGTACCGGTAGCGGCAAGAGAAAGAGAGGACGCCCAAAAGGAAGCAAAAACAGATACTCCAGGGAGTCCACTCCTATGAATGTAAGAGATAAAAATGTGATTTGCTGCTATGTAATTTGTGGATGTTACTTTGTTCTAAGCTTTCAGAGCTGAGAACTTCGATCATGTTTTGTAAAAGTTAGTTGACCCCTCATTTGGATTAAATGTTAATGATCCTCCTTTTTGGATCCAGTAAATTCATATGAAGGAAGTTAAGATGAGCTCTTAAGCCAGGCATAGAGTAGAAATGAGATATCCCTGAGTAAACACAGGTATGCAGAAAATGTACTTGATCTGTACTTGGAAAGGACTTATCTTGAAAATACACATTTAAAGTACAGTCATAGCGTACTTGAAATGAGATTCTGTCATCACCATCAGGGTCGTCCATCTCCATTAACAAGTTGCTGTACTGCATAGATCCCTTGTCCAATATTAAAGGTGCTTGTTCCGATCGTCGTCCCCCCCCTATTTACCCGGAAGTAGTATCAATTTTGATATCAGATGAAAGGCCGTATTTTTCTCATTGTCGTCCTGAAATTTCTGCTTTCAAATCCATTTCTTTCTCAAGATATAGATAAAAAAACTACCATTTTAATGGTTAACCATCAATATTAGCACAGTAGTGAATAGGGCGTTGCACTATGCATTATCGCGTCAAGCATAAAAACCGCAAGTTTGTTTCCCACGGTACTTGATGGTTGGTGTGTACAGGTGTCGGGCTCTCATATTAAGTAGAGAACCCGATAGACAAAAATTGGAACAAGCACCTCTAATGACTGTTGCACCAAAGGACCTTAGTAGGTAACACTCAGGGGTCTCATTTTCTGCGTTTCTGCGTCCAGGACGCCGATTTTGGAAATTAGCTAATTATGGACGCACTGAATTTCTTAATCAGAGGGGGTTTGGGGGTCCAAGAAATTTCAACTGGACGCAGGCAAACCACACGTCCGTGTTACTATGTGGGAATTGAAAACCTCAAACAATTTTACTTCTTACCAGAGGATAAAAATGTGTACCAATTCACAAACCTTAATATTTTTAAAGGCGCAGTGTATCTATCTCAGCTGATTTCTTTCCGTACCCTCCGCAGATATCCATCACAAGTTCCTCATTCATAAAACCCCTTGATGTTTTCCACTGGATGAACTCTGGGTTAGCTTGCCAATCACAAAATCCTTTACTGACCAATTTCCATAAAAATCACAGCTTAAGGTCTCAAAGTAAAAAACCTTTTTTAGGCGTGTATTCTCCGGCTGTGTGTGAAGCGCCTTTGTGTATGTTTGCCTTCAAACTGTTCAAACTTTGGATGCAAAGGTGAGAACGGGCAACTTTGAATAAAACATTCAAAATGCCTTGTAAGCATATATTATTAGTGAAACTTGTCTTGGGATAAAAGTTTAGTCATTGTGTTTGCCCTTCTTTCTTTGTTTTCATGCCATTGCAGTGTTTGTGTTTGCGTGAGTTCTCTTTTGATTTTTTTCAAAATGTTTGCCCAAATTTGGAGATGGGGCCTTTTTGGATTGAAGGGCCTTTTTGGATTGAGGTGAATTTAACTTAAAGGTGCACTCCCCATCTGCCCATTCATTAATGGCGTGAATAATACACTTCTGATCATGACGTGGAGCTATAAGAAAGGTATTCCATGGTTCGAGAACCAACATTTTTAAAAATAACCATTGGATTTATAATCACGTTGGACCTTGTTTCTGGTTTGGACCCCTGTTTTCAGACTAAAGGTAGGGTTAGGGGGTCGCCATTATCTTTCACTGGACCCCTTACTTTTACCATGCTGCGCGCTATATACCCCTGGTAGCACTTCATCTTGTGTGAGATGCGATCTGTATGTCAAAGTCAATCTCTCTAAACTTACTCTCTGCTTTTCTAAGCAAGTTAATGTCCTATATGCTTACTCTTCCAGAGTATGATTTTTTGAATCCGTAAAAAAACCTACATCTGAAACCCTTATTTATATTACCTTCGAGTACTGATAAGTCTTCTACAAATTATATTCCCCGACAGACAAGTTTCACATCTCCATACAATTTACGGCACAGGCGAGGTATATACCTCACCAAATCCCAATGTTTACATCAGAAGATGTGAGGACATTCCATAGAGCAAGTGGAAAGCATTCGCAACAACGGACTTAACTGTACACAGGTGGAGCCTGTGAGGACGTCTTCAACTCCAACAGATCACAAGGCATGAAGGCACAGCCAAGTACATCTTCCAGTGCCCCTGGTTCTTCTCATCAGATGATGAGATGGAGGCATCTCAGACTATGTGTGATTAGGTTAGATCATAGAGGATGAATTGAAAACAAAATGAAATGTTAACATGAAAGCATCTGAATAGAGATGAAATTGAAAAAATATCTTTATATTTCCAATATTTTTTATGACTCCCTAATTCTTGAGATGTCGGCCATCTTAGAACTGGTGTATGATCAAATGTCAAACTGAATAGAGATATAAAATTGAAAACATATTTTTATATTTCAATATTTTTTGTGCATCCCTAATTCATGAGATGTTGGAAAAAAAAAAAAAAAAAAAAAGTGCGTATTATACGCTGAAACTCCGATATTGGAGTGTTTGAATATAAATAATAATATATAAAGATACGCAGAACCTCCGATTTTGGAGTTTTTGCGATGTCCGCAGACCCTCCGATTTTGGAGTGTCTGCGTATTATACGCAGAAACTCCGATATTGGAGTTTTTGCGGCGGGCGCAGACCCTCCAATATTGGAGTAACTTCATACATGGATGTTGGACATCCAGGATCTTTCGTATGGTGATATGTCAAACATCTAAAAACTGATGTATGATCAGATGTCAGACATATGGGAACTGAGGTGAGATGTTGGACATCTGGCATCTGGGGTATGACAAGTCAGATGACTGAGAACTTGCATGTTATGAGATATCAGACATCTGAGAACTTGTATTTGATAAGATGTCAGATATCTTAGACTTGATGTAGATCAGATGTCAGAATTGAAAACTGGTATATAAAGATATATCAGATATATGAGAACTGAGGTGTGATGAAATGTCAGTCTTGAAAATTGACACTTCTGAGAAGTGAGATGCTTTCACTGATATCTATAAACTGAATCGGCACACAGCAGTGATTGTGTGAGGTACATGGTCTTAGTCTGAAATGTCGTCAGACCAAAAGCTAACCCTGCTCTAACCCTAACTCTAACCCTAACCCTAATTTTATTTTCGGACTGACATTGTTTCGGGCTGACGATGTTTCAGACTGATGCAGGGACCCCATTGTGTGTTGGGGGAAGTGAAGGGACAGATGGACATATTCTAGAATCACAACAAAGGCATTCCAAAGACACCTGTTTGACAGAAGTATTGTAATGAGTGCTAGTTTTAGGGACCAGCTGTAACTAACAATGTCCCAGAAGCAACTTTAGTTCTCAAGTTGACTATGTGAACAATAACTAATCTTTACCTGGATGTCTCTAATAATAGGTATAATTCAACCGGTGAACATTCTGTCCAAGTAACTTCTCTCTTGGGTGATTTGATCCTCCTAATATGGCTGACTGTAGCTTCATAATTAAGTCGAGGCAGCCTATTTAGTTTAATAGAGATCAGTTGATGTTTTACAGGGTGTATTCTGTCTGACCTGATGTTTGAAGGTGATGTCACTGCTTGTTGGGTTGTAGATTTATAACATGCATTTTGATCAGAATTGCCACATTATACATGTATCATATGCAACGCAAGCATGACAGTTGATAGGAACTCAATAATATCGTTTCTGAACTGCAAGAAGGGCATATTATACAAATACTTCATGGTTAGAGGGAAAATAGTACACACTATTTTCCTGAGGTACTAGCTACGGGCCTATCACCCCGAACCCGAAGGGTGAGGGGTGATGGGCCTGTAGCCAGTACCAAGGGAAAATAGTGTGCCTATCCCGTAATATAAAACATGTGGTATTTGTTTTAATACACCTGATTGTGACTCTGGGGATGAGGTTGTAGGGAAACAGTCCCAAACTATTTTTCCCTAGGGAAAGAGCACTTGTAATTTAGGAATTGGCCAATTATATTGGCATGATAAAATAGTGTATACCACAGCTTTTGTTTTTTAATTCTTTAAAGCAATTTTGAACAATCAATTCTGTATTCCATATCATGTAAAGTGTGCTGCGGAAAGATTTGCCGTCAATGCAAATCTAGAATAGTGGTATTCTTACATAGAAATAATTTGTATTTCACTGTGATCTGCATCATGCCAATGGGAACTTCGGTTAAGTTTGTGACATATGCCTTTGATTAACCAATTAGAATATAGAATGTCTAATTAGAATATAGAATGTCCAATTATAATACAGAGTATCTAAAATTGTCAGCCGCCTTCAGCTTTGCCACCATTCTTACAATGTCTCTGATTGGTTCAATGAATGATACATCTTTCTATTGTAACCAATCAGCTTGTAACTCTCACGGGGTTAAGACTATTGAGATAAGATGTCTAATGTATTGTGAATTTGTTAAAGGCAGACTCAAAAGATTTCAAAATATAATTTGTTGTTTATTAATTAAAAATTGGCAAACTGCCAATGGCAGTATGGATGAACTGTGTATACTTTATTTAGAAAAAGATATGGCCAAATATTGACCTTTTTGTGTTATATTGACCTTTTTTTTATTGTCCCCCCCCCCATCATACCTAGGGGAGGACCCTGGGGAATGAATTCCATGGTTGGTGGGGACTCCCGTCTTCCTACAGTATACCTTGGATTGGGTACAGATCATAAGACTGATTTTGTTATGCAATCCATCCAAAAATAGCTGACCAAAATTAAAGACAGTCAGCTAAACTACTCGAGTCCAAAGTTTGCAATGAATCAGATAGTATGTTTTTGATGGAGTAACTTTAATGTGTAGTACAACAGTGCTATGTGATTACTGTGTATAGCAGAATTCTGGATTTTATTACCAAGTGGTTATTTTCTATAACAGAGTTTAGCTATTTCACAAAGCAATTAGTATGTGGACAAACATTATGTATAAGCAAAAAATTTGTCAGAAAATTGAGGGAGCCATCCTTGAGAAATCTCTTTGTCAGCCTTTAAGCTGAGTAAGCAGGCTTACTGTATTTTGCGAAACGAAACGAAACAGAACTCCCATTGGATTACACGCTTTATTCCGTTATGCACGTTATGCATGCATGACGGAATAAAGCGTGTAATCCAATGGGAGTTCTGTTTCGTTTCGCAAAATACAGTAAGCCGAGTAAGCATTATAATTTTGCTCATTTTACACAAGCAAAACCTGATCAGAACATTACTGAACTATTTTGAAATTTTAATCCATTGGTTTTATTACCAAAATTATAAACACAGCCCTTGTAAACAGTTCCATAATTGGAAGAATGAATTGAATTGGTGAAGCTGGTAATCCATCACCTGTCAAAACAAAATATTGGAGAAAGCTAGAGATGGCATTTAAAATTTAAGCAAAACTTGGAAGGACGATATAGTAATACCAATGAGCGTGTTTATTCGTTTCATAGAAAATTGTCTATTTTTTGTCACCGCCGAACAAAGTTTGAAAGGGGACTATAAAATGGGCTCAGTCTGTATGTCCGTCCGTGAGAAAAAAGTTAACCCTGGAAAATTTGGCCATATCTCTCTTTTTTTCCAGATGAGCTAGAGTAGCCAAACGTAGGTATATTGTAGGAGGGCACAAGCCCCTACTAACCACCTAATTCATTTCCCCAGGATCCTCCCCTGGGTCTGTCAGGGGTGGGGAAATGTAAAAAAAAGTCAATATTGCATTAAAAGAAGTCAACATTTGGCCTTATCTTTTTTTAGATGAGCTAGAGTAGCCAAATTTGGGTTTTGTAGGAGGGCAAAAGCCTCATTAATTCAATCCCCCAGTGTTCCCCCCTGGAATTGGGAAAATGGCAAAATTCAACATTTTGCTAAAAAGGTCAACATTTGGCCATATTGGTGGGTGCTGATATTTGGCCCTTGACATTTGACCTTTTTAGAGTTTTTTTTTGACAGAGATTTTATATGGAAGTCCCAAGCATGCAAATGAAATACTGCCATTGATTCTGTCAAGTGTTACTGCACAACTTCACATAGTGCACGATGTAATGAATTGCAATATCTCATTTGCATACTTGGGACTTCTATATGAAACATTTACCTATTTTGGGTGTGGTATGATGGAGTTCAGTGATGAGTGTTACATTTTTAAGTTATTTTTGGTGAGGTATGGGATGGAGTTCATCAGGAGTTGTTTTCAGATTTTTTGATAGGGTGATGATGGATGAATTCATCAAGGAGTTATGGTTTTTTTAGAATTATTGTTTGTTGATTTATGTAGTGTTTTCATTGACAAGTTGTTTTTAGAGTTTTGTTTTTAGTGTATGGATGGAGTTCATCGATGAGTAAATGTTTTTAGAGGTATTTTTTGGTAGTTTATGGATAATTTATGCAAAATAGGCAAATTGATTTTGGTGGGCAGAAGGACATTGCATTTTTTAAGTTGGGGGGTCTAGTAGTCCCAGGTTTAAGGGTGGTTGGCCAAAACTTTTCCTCGTTTCACAGGGGTACTGCAGGAGATGTATTTAAAAAGCTCCCTTTATTTCATTGTGCTGATAGACTACTTGCTGTCAAAAGGCAACTAAAGATACAGATTCCGGATTGAGAACACCCCACTCATCCAGGCGGTATCCCGCCAAAGTCTTAAATGACCTAGAGTTCGCTGACGAGGCGCCCTACTGGAGTCTTCAATCCCTCGAGCTCAGGCACAGTTATCAAGAAGCATCTGCATCTGAAGATTGGGCCTTATCATCAGTGTTAAAAACAGAGTACATGACTACCACCTGCAACCCACTTCCATCCACTCTTAAAGTTTAATGGCGAGTGGCATCAACCATGTCTCCGCCTTCAAATATCTTGGTTGTAAGATGGGCTTCCATTCTAAAAGACCTTAACAGACGAACAGCCCTGGCCTGGGCACATTCTGGAAGTTGGAGCGCATATGAAGAAGTCAAAGTATACCAATCGAAATGAAATTACGCCTCTTCAACACCACATGTGTGGAACAGTATTTTTGTAATGGCTGCGAAAATTGGGTGCTGACAAACAATTGGAGAGTAAGGTCAATTTCTTTCGCAACAATGTGCTACAGAATCATGCTGAACTTCAAGCGCATTGATCGTGACCCAAATGCCAAAATTCTATGCGGCTACAGTGTACGGAGCCTCTGATAACCGAGTAAACGGAGACAGCTTTCTTTTCTTGGTCATATTCCAAGGATGGCCATAGGAGAAGCCTAGTTAGGTTATATGCTTTCTACACCCCAACACATGCAGAGGAAGCCATGGCCGACGAGAACATCATATCGCTCCTACATCCAAAAGCTCTTGGGGGACACAAACAACATGTGCAACCAAAGGCTATCTCCAACTTGGCCCAAAACAGAAGAGCTGGAGGAAACTTGCGATCGCCTGCTGCGCAAGTCGACTGATGATGAATGAGTATGTTGGCCAGATAAGGGGGTCTGGTGTGTTTTAAGTTTTTTGTCACTTTTTAGTGATCGCGAGATTTGGCGGAGACATTTTACGCATCACATAAATTATACGAGTTCACCTTGTTTCAACAATTTACACATCTTTGATTTACTACTGCTGTATTACACCAAAATTGCCTAAGCTTTCCCAAGAAGTTAACCTTTTGTAAGCTGCCAGCCCTGGTTGATTATTGTGTTCAGAGAATAAGGAATCGTATTAAACTTAAGTACTGACATCAGCATGGTTTATTCATGTTGACATGTTGGTATAATTTTATACTGATGTTGACACCATGTTATATAGATTGGATTTATTAATCGGCCAACCGCATCAATCAAATGCAAAATACAACCAGACCATAATTGCGGTCACAATCCCTTGGATTGTTTTGTGTCAACATAACTAGATGCTACTAGATGCTATGTTGACATGTTGGAATAAATGTCATGTCAGCTTAAAGCACTATCATTGATTTGCTAAATCAGAAAACAACAAAAATTATCAAAAATCAGTTTTTTGCATGTCTGTAACAAGTACGGATATCCTAACGTGCCCTACAAATGTTATGACCAGAAGCAACCTAATAAGCACAAAATCGGATATTTCAGTCATTACTGTCCATACAGACACTTTCTACAACACATAATTGAATGGAGATTCATATCTTTGAACACTGTCGTTTTCTTCCTTTTCGTCAATTCTTCAGTTGGAAAAAAGTAACTTATGGGAACTCTTCAGACTTGTGCTTCATTTTTAAGCTATTCTTGCAAATTTGAAATATTTGACTCTTGTCAGAAAAATCGTTGATAGTGTCTTTAAATATCAACATGAGACATGTCAATGGCAGCACTAGTTACACCATAGATATGTAACAGAACTGTAATCTGTCATATGTATTGCTTTGACTTGTAGCATAGAAAGTGTATCATTTTGAAATTATAAGTGTCATATTAAGTGTATTCAATTATGTTAATGAAATCAAAAATACATTTTACTTTTATAATGTTGAGTTAAAAGAATTCAATCAACTGTAAAATGAATTGTGAATGGATTATTTCAGGGATAGATTTAAGGGCTAAGTGGTGTCTTCTGCATTATTTTTGAGTCAGATAGCTTATTCATCCAATCAGCACTGGTTTACATTGTCATGATTGTTGTGGCTTTTACAAGTTTGACTCTTTTGTACAGTCTACAATTTTAATGTTGAACATTCTGAGTTCAGGCCAGGATTTCAATCCTGATACTCAAAATAGTTGTCTTATGTTTATTATAAATGATAGTACTAATGAAATGTTGAAATAAAAAGCAGTTAAGTTGCTTGTTTATAATAACCTCTTAAAACTATTCAGTACTACCATTTTATACATATCTTAATCTCTTTAGATTTTCAGCACAAAACAGTACAATTATGGGAATATAAATAAATTGGAGACCTCGTGGAGGTTAACTTTCCTAAATGAAGGAACATTTTAAGGGATAAGCAACAATAAATTTAGAGGATAAAAAGTGTGGACATTTATATCCATGGACAATTGTGTATAATTGCATTAAACTTTAATGTAGGAAAAAAATCACCAATTTGACAAACTTGTCATACCTTCTCCTGCAAATTGATATGCAGTAATGGTAACTTAGAATGTACACTAAACAGCTGATTTTGATACACACCAGTACAGAATAAACAAAAATCAATAACGTACTTGTTTGATGTCGAACTGTACAAGTCATGGTGCACAATATTGTGCTTCAAAATTTGGGTCATTTGCAGTGAAAGGCTTTTGATCTCAAATCTGACTTTTAATATGCACCCATAGAAATTCCAGTATGAGAAAAATGTACTGTTTTGTATTTAAATATATGGATTTCCAGCTAATCACTTGCAGGTTATGTTAACATATCCATATTAGCAAATTGCTGCATATCCCTTTAAGAAGGCCCTTCAATTCTCAAGTTATGTGGTTAACATGTTATTTAGGATAGCTCTTGTGCTATGCCAGAGCATTGTCAAAGAGACAATATGACAACATTCATGAGTACCTTTCTCAAATGTTTGTAAATACTTAAAGGAGCATGGCACGGTTTAATTATATGCAGCTTTCATCTTTATTGACTTACTTTAATCCCAGTACCCTAACTGTAAAGTTTCATGCCATTTTCTTAGACCATTTTGTTGTGAGAGCTGTAACATGTATTATCCTAGCCCCATAGAATATCATGTAAAATTAACATTGGTCATCCAAAATGGGACATTTTATCCTCATAATCCAAACCAAAAATCTTTTAGCCCAACAATTTCACAGGAGGGTAATTTAGGAAAAATATTAGCTTTCTTCAGACCCCAATATATTTTTTTGACCACTTTTGTCAAATCTGGGCTCCTGGGGATGAACGGGCCATGAACTTTAAAGGCATACCATAAAAGTGATGTAATTAAAATTATTTGCAGCATGCACGGACAATGTTCAGGAACATGGAGCATGTAACTATCCTACACAATTCCAACAGGGTTTTTTAAATTTTTAAAACAGTTGCTTACCTGCAATCTATAAATACAATATTAAGGGGAACAATGAGTACTTCCTACTACATGCGCTGTTGAAAGCATGGTACGTGCCATATGCATGATTATTTCCCTCTCATTGTTAAATGGAATTTCATATCATTATGTTCGTTATTTCTGAAGTGAAGTTATGGTTCAAACCATTGTATTCAGACTTATTCATACGTTTGAACTTTTTTAAAGTGTTTCTAATAAGATCGTCTACCAGGGTTCTCAATAGGCTGCCTGTGGACAGTGCTGACTGCGGGCCCCTGGTAACTGGACGGTATTTTGTCCTTCAACCACTCATATGAAATATAGGCCTCAAGCAGAACATAATTGAGATGCCCAGTCAGGTATTATATCACTACTTTCCTGAAGGTTACTGTAGTTTTTAAGTAAGATGAGTACTGTTCTGACTTGATTAACTGGAGTATACCCCAAAGTTGAATATATCAGTCCTCACAAAACAAACTCAAAAATGTACACAGCATTTTTACTTGTGTTGATCATTATGCTGATTACACAAAGTGATTACAATGTTGTGAAAAGTCAACTGTGATATTTTTGCATTGCCATAAAGAGTAATTTGTGAGTTGAAAATCAGCTCAAAACTCAGGAGCAATTATAACACTGCTCATCATTTTTGCTTGATTCCTGGGGTGGGCACTTGCATTCAAAGGTGGATATACTGCATAAAAAGGGCCCTTTTTTGCAACAGGAGATGTTCATGTTTACATTAATTAGAGTGTCAAAACAGCAAAATATGAAAAGGGCATTTTTTCTTAAACCTGAAATTGTAATTTACATATTTAGGGTATGTAATACCCACATTAAGCAGAGATCAAAATCATCAAAATATTGTAATTGGAAGTAAAACAAAGCAAGATAAAAATGGGTATATTAAGGAGAACATTGTGCATTGCTTACTTGTTTAGGGTAGCAACAACAGATAAAATACTTGTTTAGGGTATGTTTTAATCAGTGAAAATATTTGTTTTGGGTCCACTTTGTAAGTTCATGTTCACGCATATCCACCTTTGAATGCAGGTGGCCCCAGGAATCAAGCAAAAATGATAAGAGTACATTTTTCAGCTCACAAAGTACTCATGGCAATGCAAAAATAACATAGTTTGCTTTTCACTGTATTGTCATCACTTTTTGTAATCAAGTTGGCCACAAAGTGTTGACATATGTACAAGAAGCAAAACTGATATTCTATGTTGCATATACTTCATTCAGTCTCGAGTTGACAGTGATGTCACAGGATTTTTTAAGCTATGCAGCCTTGAAGTGAACACTTTCCTCTGAATCACAGCATGCTCATGCAAATAAAGGTGGCACAATCAAAATGCCAGCAAGAATACAAAGGTGTGCCATAATTACATTACTGCCAACTGAAATAGTGAGCAAAAGTTTGTGGGTAAGAAATTCCTTTCAAAAGTCCTTCTGCTGTGTGTTACCCTTATATTTGCTGTCTAATTTTTAAGTATTGGTGTCCTTTAATTGATTTTATCATTTCATGAAGCATTTAAGTTAAGAAGCGTTTTTTAAATAACTAGTAACTCGCATAGCAAATTACAACATACATGAGGGATCCTCATTTGCTGCCGACACAATATTTACCAGTAACACATATTGTGTAAACAAAATTAGTGTAAAGTACTGTGCGTTAACACTGTGGCTTGAAGACCCATTATTATAAAAGTTAACACTTACTGTGCTCAAATGATAAACTTATCTTTTTCAAATTGATAAACCCATAAAATAAAAAATTTTTGTTATAATAAGCACAAAAACTGTTTTTGAAGAAATACCAATTGTCTGTTTTCCACAAGTAAATCAGGTAGAATCTTTTTCCATTCTGCATTTTTCTTTGTTTTTAACATAAAACTAATTGTGGTATTTGATATTATTTATTTTGTAATGGTTATCTTTGCAAAAAGTACCTGCAGACAGAGATTTCCCTACACTTTTCAACAGAGAGGTAATGGAGATGACGAGCACTTTTTTACATCAAACTTTTAGTGTAGAATTGAATTGGTACCTTTCATTGAATAATTTCTGGTAAGATTGGGTTGGTCAACTACCTACTGGTACAAGGTCTAAAATCATGTAAATTACTTAAACTAGGATTTTGGATCCTTTTGATAGCTGCTTCAAATCATTCACAGATATTATGTTGGCATATTGTTCAGTTGTAAAGTACAGGTAAAAAAGGGACAAACTTAGGTACAGTAGGAACGGAGTGCTCATGCCTTTTGAAGCAATTGGGCTTACTCCAGGGCACAGCACATTAGCTGGTTTGGGCTTGAACTCCCGCTTGAACCCACAACCGCTGGTTTTTAGTTTCAACCACTCATCCACAGGAACCACAGTGGCCCACATTTAAAACAAAAAATAAAAAATTGCCTTCCAAAATCACTTTGGTCAGTTAAAAAAAAAACTTGTTGGGTATTCATCTGCTCAAGGGGACCACAGATGTAGCATCACTGCATTAGAGAGTTACATTACCTAAATGAATAATTCAATAAATAACCCCATTTGGTGGATTGTGTGGTATTCATGATATAACTGGAGATGCTCTTAGGTGTTATACTTTTAGCAATTTCTTTGTATTCTACTCAGTAAGGTACAATGTCAATGCCACAATTTGTCTGCCTCAACTTTTATGAGTTTCAAATATAATTTTCAGTTTTATCAACACAACGTTTGTACAGTTTTATGGCAAAGCAAGTTCAGTGCAGCCCGATTCCCAGCCCAATTATGCCTCAAATATATGGTGTTGGCAAAACCTTGTAAATATTTGCAATTTGCTGTTTCATTGTATGTTCACGTCATAAAGTGTGGTGCATCTACAAGGGAGTTCTTAGAGGTTATCCAACCACTAACCTGCTGCCGTAAGGAGCAAAAATCTTGGGTGACCTACTTTCTTGCATGGCATCCCCTTGTAAAAAATTTCTTTAAAATGTCTGAAAATGCACTAGTTTTATTAAGAAAGTGATGAAATATAATGATTGGACATGGTAGACTTGTATGTTTTCTCAACCTAAGCGGCATTTGGACAGTGAATTTGAGGAAAATTTTACTACTCCGCGTAACAATTCACAATCGATTGGCAAATAATTAGCTTTGACCGATATAGAGAATCTTGGGTTGTCTGTCTGACATCGGGCAAGTTGGTGATTCGTAACTAAACATTTTTCTGGTCTCATAATGTTCAAAATTTGGTTATTGGTGATTTCAGCTTGTACTTTGGGTATGTTGTGGTATTTCCTCTGTGGAGTTTTTAAATGTGAAAGAACATGCTCAAAGTTGCCATTTTTCTTTCCCAGGACTACTGTGTATACGTGATTTGGTGGTGTGGTAACCCTATAGGGTGTGGGGGTGTGTGACACTCCCATTAACAGAATTTGTGGGCAAAATTTGCCGTTTCTTGTTGGCAAATGGGTTGACTTGTTGCAAAATTGGTATGAAATTTTGATAAAATTTTGTAGTTTTGAAATTTTAAATTGCAAATTTTATGTGTAAGATATTACATTTGATCACTATACCAAACTGTAGCACTGTAAGCGAGCAAGTTTGAATACTTTAAAAAGTTGTTGTCATGGTTTGTAATGCTTTAAAGTATTTTTTGATTTTGATCCCCTTCAGATTTTGAACCACGGGTAAAAATTTTTTGGGTTACCAGGAGTGGATCGATCAGAAAATTAAAAAAAATATGTTCTTATTGATAGTTTTTGCTTGCACACAACCCCCCCCCATGAAAATGGTCTGGGACACCCCTGTGGCAATCTATATTCATACCACTTGGTGTACCTTTTGCAATGTAGTAGTATATTTTACAGTTGCTTGTGTAAGAAATTAACATACTGACTTGAGTATAAGTCCCCCGTCAGAGGGTGTTTGGAATCAATCCCAAGCATAGCAATGGTCCTATACTGTACTGTACGAAACACTCAGATGGGAGAAAGGTGTTCCAAGAAGTTTAAGACCACCAGACATCTCATGATCATGCTCAAATTCCCGGGAAGTACTAGCACCTTGTTGGGCTAACTAATCAGGGTGGTTTTTATGGTTTAAGAAGGGGATTTTGTGGATCACATCCCTCTTATATGAAGTGAAATTTCCGCAAAACGGTGCTTGTGGGATTGACTCAATAATACACTCTGAAGGCCACCCTTTTATAAGCTGAAAATACCTTGAAAATTGGAGTGGAATATGCACAATCTGTCCAAAGCTGGTGTCCAAAAATGTCTTGTTCTTGGCCACGTACACCAAACACAACCACATTTGTGACTTTTGATTTGTAGACTGTTGAAAATTGCAGTTTTTCCAATAGTATGTAGTTTTCTCTCTCTTTATTCTGAAGTGGGTTTCATCTTTGATAGGAGCATGTATTATGATAGGAACTAACTTGAGAAGTGATTTTTAGCAAAATAAACCAAAATAGTCCCGAAATTGAACCAATTTGCCATCTCATATGGCGACAGCCATATGTGATTTGACGACGTCTTTGGACTAGGACCTCCCGACATATTTTTTTTTTATCCGAGTATTGTGAAACCATACTATGATCTTCCAAGAAATTTATTTGAAAAATTGGGACTTTAACTGTTCAAGTGATTTTTAAAATCCTATATTTGGGAGTTATGAGGACAAATGAAAAAATGTATGTTTTCACCAATTTATAAGTTGCAAGATACATTAACAACTTCTATTTCTAGGATGGAATATTAAATTCAAATTTACGTTGGTATTGGAAATTGCAATTTCCTGGATGTACGTATATAATTAAGGACGTACGTGTGTGGTGTGTGTCTGGACACAAAAAGGTAACTTTTGCCATAACTTTTTTCCAGATGAACTAGAGTATCCAAACTTATATTCTTGTAGGAGGGCACAAGCCCCTAACAACCCCCTACCATGTAATCCATTCCTCCAGGGTCCTCCCCAGGGTCTGACAGGGGGTGGGGCAATGTCAAAAAAGGTCAACATTTCACAAAAATGGTAAACATTTTCCATAACTTTTTTTTCATATGAGCTATAGTACCCCAAACTTAAGATATATTGTAGGAGACACAAACCAAACACTACTAACCATGTTCCATTCCCCCGGGGTCCTCCCCTGGGTCTGACAGTGGGTGGGAAATGTCAAAAAAGGTCAACATTTCACAAAGTTAACTTTGCCTAACCGTTTTTTTCAGAGAGCTATAGTACCCAAACGTAATATATGTAGGAGGACCAGGCCCCTACTAACCATGTAATCCATTCCCCAGGGTCCTCTCCCCTGGGTCTGACAGGGGGAATGTCACAAAAGGGTCAACATTTCACCATAAAGGTAAACATTTTGCCATAACTTTTTTTTCGCAGATTAGCTGGATACCAAAGCTTAGATATATTGTAGGAGGGCGACCAAGCCCCTACTAACCAGAATCCAATTCCCCAGTTTCCCCCCCTGGGTCTGACAGGGGGTGGAGAAATGTCAAAATGTAACTTTGGCCATAACTTTTTTTCCATGAGCTGGAGTACCCAAACTCAGATATATTGTAGGAGGACACAAGCCCCTTCTAGCCATGTAATCCATTCCCCAGGGTTCTCCCCTGGGTCTGACAGGGGGGGAATGGTCAAAAAAAGGTCACATTTCCCACAAAAGTCAAACATTTATTTTTATAGATATTAGGTAGCCCAACTCAATATAATTTTATCTATAGACTGAAAGTTTTAGACATATGCTTGATAAGCTCCTAGGCCGACCGCCCTAACTGCCTGATATGGAACTTTGTTGAGGTTTGTGTCCCAACAGTCCACTTAGCTTCAAGGCCTTCCATGCAAGGCGCCTGGCTGTAGGACTTTTTGTCTCCCCCAAATAGACTATACGTACACAATGTACACAACCCAATTATTAACACACCCATAGCTCAAATTTTTACCCTAGGGAGAAAAAGCATCCGTCCATACCGCCATTGGCGGTTTACAGATTTTTTTAAGATGAGATAATAAATGTATTTTTAGAATTTTCTGAATTTTCCCAAACCTGGGGTGTGATTTTACTTAGGCTGGGATATACACATGTCAGTGGTGGTATGAGCTGGAGTATAATCATTCAAATATGAGTAAAAATGCTTAAAGTTGAACTTAGGCCAAACAATTTGGGGACTGTCTACTAAGGTGTGAGAATCATTTTCTGCTACTTATTGTAATTTGCATGAAATGTAATTAATTTATGCAGATCTCATAAATTGCTTTTGTATTGTAATTGTAAGATGTAGCATCATTTGAGCATTGTGAATGTGTGGTGGGTTTTTTTTTTTAATCTTATTGATACTCATGAATATTAATTAGTTCGTAAAGACATTTTTTTATTCAAGGCATTTTATAAACTAATTTGAAATGAATTAAACTTGCAGGTAAACTGCAGCAAGTGGGAGCGAGCAAAAATTAAAAAAATATGTGTCCGGTATTGGATAGTTTTTGCTGTGAACACACCCCCCCCCATTGAAAATGTCTGGGGACACTCCTGTGCAATCATATTCCATACCACTGGGTACTCTTTTTGCAATGTAGTGAGTAGATATGTAACAGTGGGCTTGTGTTAGAATTAACCGTACTGACCTGAGTATAATCCCACGCAGAGGGTTTTTGAATCATCGCACAATGCGTCCAAGGTGCCTATACTGACTGTACTAACAACCTCAGTACTTGGGGATAAAAGGTGTTCAAGAAGTTTAAGACCACCAAGAACATCTCATGATCATGCTCAAAATCCCCTAAGTACTAGCACCTTGTGGGCTAAACTAAGTCAGGTTTTTATTGTGTCAGAATGGGAATTTTTGTGGGATCACATCAACACCTTATTGAAGTGAATTTCCAAAACTTGTGCAAATTGTGGGATTAGACTTCAATTTCCTCTGATGCCCACCCTTTATTAAGCTGAAAATACCTTGAAAATTGGGAGTGTAATAATGCAAAATCTGTCCAAAGCTGGTGTCAAAAATGTCTTGGCCTACATTATCACCCAAACCAACAACCCTTTGTGGACTTTTGAATTTTTGTAAGACTGTTGAAAATTGGCAGTTTCCAATAGTATGTAAGTTTTCGCTCTCCCTTAATATTCTGAAGTGGGTTCAGCTTTGATATGAGGCATGTATTACTGACTATGCACTAACTTGGAGAAGTGATTTTAAGCAAAAGAAACAAAATGGTCCCGAAAATTGAACCAATTTGCCATCTTATATGGCGGCAACCATATTTGATTTGACGACTCTTTTGACTATACCCTCCCGACATTTTTTTTTTTTAATCCGAGTATTGTGAATACCATACTCTGAAATCTTACCAAGAATTTAATTTGAAAAATTGGATTTTAAACTGTTTCAATTGATTTTTAAATACTTATTTTGGAGAATGTATGATGAAAAATGAAAAAATGGTTATGTTGTCACACCACCTTTATAAGTGCAAGATGACATTAAAAACATTCTAGTTCTAGGTTGGAAAATATTAAAATTCAAAATGGAATTTGGTATTGGAAATTGCAAGTTGGAATGTACATATGTAAGGACGTACGTGTGTGTGTGTTTTTAAAATTTCACAAAAAGGTAAACATTTTGCCATACCTTTTTTTTTCCAGATGAACTAAGTATCCAAACTATATACATGTAGGAGGGCACAAGCCCGTACTAACCATGTAATCCATTCCTCCATGGTCCTCCCCAGGGCCTGACAGGGGGGGGGATAATGTCAAAAAAGGTCACATTTCACAAAAAAGGTAAACATTTTGCCATACTTTTTTTTTCCAGATGAGCACGTACCCAACCTTAGATATATTGTAGGAGGACACAAGCCCCTACTAAACCATGTAATCCTTCACCCTGGGTCCTCCCCTGTGTCTGACGGGGGTGGGGAAATTCAAAAAATGTCAACATTTTCACAAAAGGTAAACATTTTGCCAAACCTTTTTCCAGATGAGCGTAGAGTACCACAAACGTAGATTATTGTTGTAAGGAGTACACAGGCCCCTACTAACCATGTCATCCATTCCCCCAGTGCCCTCCCCTGGGTCTGACATGGGGAATGTCAAAAAAGGTCAACATTTCAACAATAAAGGTAAACTTTTTTCCATAACTTTTTTCCAGATGAGCTGTAGTCCCCAAACTTATATATATATTGGTAGGAGTGCAACAGCCCCTACTAACCATGAAATCCATTCCCCCAGTGTCCTCCCCTGGTCTGACCGGGGGTGGAGAAATGTCAAAAAGGTAAACATTTTGCCATAACTTTTTTTTTTTTTTCCAGATGAGCTGGAAGTTACCCCAACTCAGATAAGTGTAGGAGGACACAATCCCCTACGAACCATGTAATCCATCCCCAGGGTCCTCCCCTGGTCTGACATGGTGGGTGGGGGATGTCAAAAAAGGTCACATTTTCCCAAAAAAAGTCAACATTTAATTTTTAATAGATGAGTTAGTAGCCAAACTCCATATAAGTTAGTCTATAGACTGAAGTGTTAGACCTATCCTTTGATAGCCTAGGCGACCGCCTAACCGCCTGATTGGAGTTTTGTGAGGTTTGTGTCACCAGTCCCACTTGATTCAAGTGCCTCCATGCAAGTCAAACGCTTAAGGCTTTTTGGTCTCCACCCAATAGACATAACTTACACAATGTACACCCATATTATTCAACGCCCCCAGAGCTGCACATACCTAGGGAGAAAAAGCATCCGTCCATCCCTACCCGCCATTGGCGTTTACAGATTTTTTTAAGATGAGATAATAAATGGATTTTTTAGAATTTTTCTGAAATTTTTCCCCAAAACCTGGGGGTGGGATTTTACTTGAGGCATGGGACTATAAACATGTCCGTGTGGTATGAGCTGGAGTATAATCATTCAAATATTAATGACAATGCTTAAATTGTGAACTTAGGCCAAACAATTTGGGACGTGTCCGACTTATTTTAAACATTTTCTGCATACTTATTGTAATTTGCATAAATGTATTAATTTATGCAGATCTCATAAATTGTTTTGTATTGTAAATTTTTGTTAGATGTACAATCATTTGAACATTGTGAATGTGTGTGGGTTTATCTTATTGATAATCATGAATATTATTTTCAGTAAGACATTTTTTTATTTCAAAAGGCATTTTACAATAAACGAAATGCAATTAATTAAACTTGCAGGTACACTGCACTTTAAATTATAATATTGTTAGCTGGCTATAGATATTAAGATTTAAGAAAGTATATAAGTTAGAAAAAAAATCCGATTTTATCTTTTCTTGTTTTGAAGAGACCGATGTTTCCTTCTGTAATGTATAATATTGTCTAGTTTTTCTTGTACTCTGGTATCTATACTCTGTTTTATACTTAAAGTGTGGCTTTTTTATTTTTTTTTTTTTTTTTATTCCATAAGCATTTGCATGGTGTTGCCAAAGACTTTTAGAAAGTGTTTTCAGAGTATTATACTACCATTTCCTTTCTTCTGGTGCAGGTAGCCTGTTGTTTTTACTGTTGTTAACCTCAGTTAATAAAATCAATAATGGACAAATCAAGGCAACATCACCCATGTAGTCTTTCTGTTTTTGTTCCAAACCTGTCCTGTCTGTTTTTGGGAATTGCTTATATGTGTTTTTTGTTTATGCATTTTTTAATTTTGGGAAGTTTTTCTATACATTTTTTGCCAAGAAACTATAGGGTCCGAATGCCCACAAAATCTTTTGACCCCTAGGATAGAGAGTTTGGTGGCTGAAAGTGTAAATTCAAACTTGACCAAAGAATTTGCTAATATGTATAATATGTTTTTAAGTGTAATAAAATAAAATTAGTTAGCCCCTTTCATTTAGATGCCTTCATATTTTTTAATAAAATGATTTTTATTTAGAATACCATTTTCAAATTCCAAATCACTCTGAGAGGACATCAAAGAAAGTTTTTAATATACTCTCAAAGTACCAACTTCCACAAACCTTTAAAACCCCTGGTATGGTCCCTCAAAGAAAAATTTTTAAGATGCAAAATTATAATTCTTTGTCTTTGTTTTGACTGAGAATGCTTAAATATAAAACAACAGACAATGAAAAATTATTAAAGGATGACTAGTGATTTTTAGCACTTTGTTTATTTGTCATGATATTGTGGTTTTGGGCAAATGAGTATCCATTGGCCCAAAGGCTACTTTTTTGATATGACAGTAATTACAAAATCTAGCCAAAGTAGGTGGAGTCTGTACTTATACACAGTGTCGTATCGGGCCCTTCTGTTCCCGCTCGAGGGGGCAACATTTCCCAGTCTTGGGGAAATTTTCCCTCTAAGGGGGGTCAAAAGGCCAATTTTTTTTTCCCGATCAGAGGGCTAAACAAACGGCTGATTTAGCATGATATGTGCATTTTTTTCCCTGCCAAAGTCCGTCATGGGGAACCTGCCCCGTTATGCACTGCTTATACCATATAAGTCCTGGATCTGTGGTTTCAGATTAATGTAAAAACAACCCTAGTAAAACCTCAATTTTTTGGGTTAAAGTGAGTGGATGATGGCGGGTGTGGATCACAAAATACACCTTTAAAAGTCAGAGGACAAACTTGATTGAAACCCTTCAAAGAGGACTTTCAGGATATCAAATGTAGGCTCAAATAGTTTTAGTTCCTCTTTAGGCCCATAATGGGACCTTTTAGACCCAGTCCCCTCATAGTTGTGTCACTCAGGTTGAAGGTACTCATCACTGTGCCTTTTAATGTTTGTACATCTTGAATCACTACATTTCTTTTGTAAATTTATCTTGGTTCTGCCACCTATGGCCCTCTTGATCTTGTTTTTTTATTCTTGCTCAGTCATTTACACACAACAGACCCAAACTTTCATGTTAGTAGGTATTGTGCATTTTCTTAAACGCAACACAAAAGTTCAATATACTACCACTCCTTATTTCAAAATATTGGTGACGTTTTTTCAATATAAGATCCAAGTTTTCCAAAGGAAACCTAGCCAAACCCATAAATAGTCCAAACTCCGGACCATAAATACAAATTTTGCTTTGGCTTTTTCTGTTAAATTGGAGTATACATTAATAACCTTGATTTAGGGCCTACAAAGGGTTTCTTTTCAAATTATTCCAAACAGGCAAAGTAGGATACTTGATGTATTTAAGAAAAGATAAAGATTTCTCTACAATTTTGATGCTTAATTAATTGTTAAATCCTCCTTAGAAAAAAGTCCAGAGGTTTATTGGACAACAGTAGAAAAACAAAACCTAAGTTTATAACTTGCAAGCTGTCCTAATCAGGCCTATGAAGAAGCATGCCTGGATTTTCTGCATGCATGAATACCAACACTAAATCATCTTTTATTGCATAAAACATCACTTTTGCCTATTAAGGGTGCTGAATCATGAAATGCACCTTTATTTTTGGAGTTTTGGGGGGGGGGCTAGTGGTCCTCATTTTGAATGTGATATGATCAAAACGGCCATTAATTGTGGATAGTTGATGTGGCATATACTGACAAAATATTATGTATTGAGATTGTTACAAATTTAAATCTGGATTCATTAAAAAAAAAGGTCAATAACCTAATATACCATAGCTTGATTGTGCCCACTGGGGTGCATTCATGCTGTCTTTTCATGCATTTTTTAAATATTTGTGCAATAACATACAGAAAGGCAGCAGCAATTTTGTATTATTGATAACCCCATTTTACAGGACAATAGTGTAAAAAGCGCAGAAATACGTATTTGATGTAATAGGAAAAATACAACAGCAAAAATACTGTACTTTTACTTTTAATGTGCCAATTTTCCAACCCTTTCTACCTAAATTTAAATGGAGCGTTTTAATCATTTGAATATCAAAAACTCCTAATCCTGGCAGCATTCTGCCAACAATCCCATAAAATACAAGCATTTACAGTTCCATTCATTCCATTTTACATTTGGATGTAATGATTTTAACAATGAACAGTGAACTTTACAATGCACACCGTACAACTTGTTTACATTTGTGGATAGGCCGACTAAGGGAGTGTTCATAAATCTCTGGTGGGGGTTAGGGTTGGTACATATGAGGAGGAGGAAAAAAAATTAGTCCCAAAAGGGGGATCCAACAATTTTGCAGGGGGAAGGGGGGGTCAAAACACTTTAAGGATATTTTTGCTCCATTGAAAACATAACTTTACCAAGTTCATTATTTAATTATCCAATTTGCAATTTGTTGGAAACATGAACTTTTCCAGTAAAAAAATGAATTATTGCAAATGTTCGCGCTTTGGCGCAGAGGGAAACACCCTTCTTGTGCCTACTCCTGCATAGATTGATGGCATGTCCAACATTGTGGCCACGCCACTGAACATCTTTTTTATTAGTCCGAAAACAAACCACGTCACTATTATTTACCTAAACTAGTTCACCTTCGTTGAATGCAATGTAACTTGCTATCTACAACGGTGTGGCAGAGATATTGTCCTCCGCCTGCAACGTTTTAGAATAGTCACTCGATTCGTTGACTCTTCACGCAACAAAAGTTTCACGCTTTCCCGGGGAGGGGGGGGGGGGGGGAATCCAAATCCCCGGGGGAATCACATATGAATGGATATGGGTGTAAGGCTGGCGCGGCGCTTCGCAACCCAGGGGAATTCGGTGACGGAGGACTAAAAAATTGGGGGCTTTGGGTGAGAGCCAGCCAACATGCCCAAATCAGGGGTTTCGGAAAAAAATGTGACAAATTTGCAAACTTTTCTCGCCAATGTGGGGGGGGGGTTTTTTTTTTTGTCTTTAGAAAAATTTTCACAATTTCCCCAAAAGAGGAGCTTTTTTGCGTGAACACATTTCAAATTTGGCCAAAAATAGGGGTCCTTTCTTTGGGTTACAGTTTGGTCAAAATTTTAAAAATATGGGGTCTTTGTTGGGTGACATTTTCAAAATATATGGGTCTGTGGGGTGACAGCCTTATACATGGGCTCGTCACCCCCAAGATGGGAGTGTGCCCCCCTCCCCCGGTCACCGCTTTTATCCGTTGTCGTCTATGGAGCCCGGACTATGGTTCCTGCCGGACGCGTAATCTCCATTTTTCCATCAGCAAATATTTTTAAAAAAGAGAAGGTTTTAACCGATCGGTGGTATGAACTCCACGAAGCTTTTCGTGCTACTTAAAAAAAAACTTTACCTATCGCTTACTTGTTTGTTTAATTTGGCGTTGTCCTTACCCAAGCATCATTTATTGTGAGCCCAATTGGAAATTTCCAAGAAAATTGGTTTTATAATAAATCATCATCTTTCCAAGAAAAGAAATTGTAGCTAGGAAATCGACTGATGCAGGCTCCCCCGCTTCGCGCGGGAGGGGAACAACCCCTCCCGAACCCACCCCCCGAGTCACCCACACCATCATTCTTTTAAACGCTTTGCTAATATTCCCCCCAATGTCTAGATTTTCCTATTTACAGCCCATTGAAGTTCTTGCATGTCAATGAATTATATTGATTTTGGCCTTGGGGTTAGGGTACTTTTTATTGTAAGGGTCATAAAATAAAAAGCACTTTTTCTGTAGCTTGCTCAAAGGTGGTCATATGGCATTTTTTTCTTTTTCTCTATTTCATCACATTTGATTGCAGTGAACGGATTTTTAAATATTTTCCCTCCAAACACTTTGTTTTTTTTAAAAATTGCATACTTATAGAATTGATATACCAGTACTTGTATGCTTAAGGATTCGGAACAAAACCACCTTACATGTAACAAGTAACATTATCAAGATTTTAATATTTTTAAGACCGTTCCCCCAACCGGTTTTTTTTTTTTTTTTGTGGTGAGGTGAAGTTCAAAATTTAAAATGGTTCTATCAATTTTCATGAACAACTACATAAATACAACTGATCTGCGCTTTGTGTTGAGAAGTGGACCACACCCAGCCCTGGGCCCACTTGCTTGTCGCCATGATGCCAATAGTCGTCCATTTTTTACCTTGTATGGTCAGGGCCCCACCTCTGAATAAGGCTGAACTTCCTGGTCAGCCCCCTATAGGGATTCTGTATGTGTGGCTCTGCAAATTTGCTGCTTTTTTGTCTGAAGGTATAAGAGGCGGGGGGTCAAAAAATTTTTAAGACCCTAAAAGGGGATCAAATTTTTCGAACCTAAAAGGGGGATCAATTTGTTTTTTTCCAATTTTTATTACCTGCATTACTTGGTTTGGCAGAGTAGGCCGAAACACAATATCGCTAGGTTTGTTTGTTTCCCCAAACCCATGGCGTATCTTGGGGGCATTGGGGGCGTTTCCCCCCCCCCCCCCTGTGCCAAAGGGGCGCCAAAAGAAGGAAAAGAGAGAAAAAGTAGAAAGGGATACGAAAAAGAAAGGAAAGGGTAAGGAAAGAAGAACGAAAATTAAAGATAATGGCAGGAAAGGGAATGACCAGGGGTAAATTGGGAATTAAAGGGGAAATGATAAAAAGCTTATGGCGAAAAGTTGGAACTGTAAGGGAAGCTAAGAAGCGCCATAATGTAGGGCGAAAATGTAAATTATAAAAGTGATATCCGAGATAAACAATGCAACAAAAGAGAACGTATCAAAATTAATGAAGGGGGGGCGCCAAAAAGCACAATAAGAAAATCAATAATAGAGAAACGAAGAGGTAGTTAAATAAATTGGAAAGAAAAGTGAACTACGACAAAACATAAAAGGTCACAAAATGAAGAGGAGAAGGAAAAGAAAAACGGAAAGAAAGGAAGGGGCGCCAAAAAGGAACAAACGAAGATGGAAAGAAGAGAAATACGAAAATATGGACGAGGTCAAAGTAAAAGCATAACAGTTGATAAAAAGTTTAAGGAATTACAGGGTGTAAAATACAAAAGTAATTGGAGTTTAAAGGTGTATAAGGGGCTTCAAACATAAAGGAAAAAGAATTGAAATGATATAGGAAAGGGGCGCGAAAACAGCCACTGAACCTGCAAGAAAGGGGATATAAAACAAAAAAGGGCTTCAAACAGAAAAGAAGGAAGGGGGTTGAAAAAAGTTTCAGTGTACATAAACGGGAAATCTAAAAAGATTATATAGGGCGTTCAAAAAGGGGTACGAAAAAGTCAAGAAAGAGCTCCCAAAAGGAAACTTAAATTGTTAATTATTATAGAAAAATAAACTCAAATTGATCCTCAAAGATGAGCTAACGCAATAATTTTTTTTTTTCAATGCCGACAAAACTGTCCATCGGCCGACAAAACATTCAAAAATTTTTACGGCTCGCTCCTCTCGCCGAAAAAATTTTATAGTGTAACATAGCGCCAAAAGTTCCTCCTCAGCCATTTTGCCCCCCCCCCGGGGGGGATGTCATCCTGGAATACCCCCTGAAACCCCAACCACTCAAGAGATGTAGCTTTTCACATCACATACAATGAAAGTGTAATAATTATTCATTAATTTACAGAGTACAATTGCTTTGGTACCAAGTATATTTTGGAATCTGAGAAGTACTGGAGGATGTAGGCAACTCTCAAATGACCAGGCCAAAAAGTAATTAAATGAAGGGGGCATTCATCCAAAAAACCAAACACTAACACTAGTACCACCCCGGGTACGCATCATTATACTCAGCACTGTTGAGAAGAACCCAATTAAGCTTAAAGGGGGATGGCCAGATTTTTAAAACCCCATCTGTAAAAGTTTCGCGCCGATTTTCAATCCAGTTTTGATGTGAGAGCTAAAAAAAAACGTGTTTTTTCAGCCCCATAGTTTCGAATACTCATACTACACATCATACATCATTTGCCTAAGATTCCCAGGGGCTCTTGTAAATAGAAAATAGTAGCTTTCTTCTGATACAAGAATGTTTGACCACTTTCCGGTAAAATCTGTGCGTCTGGGGACGAAGCTATTAGCAACACTATAATCAAAAAACATAAATCATGCATCCCACAAGTAGAAAACCTTTTCACATTCCTCAAAATAAGTGAAAAATGGTTTCAAGAAATTCTCTTCACAGAAAGAACAATTATGGAGTCACTCTGTGATTTTAATGAAGACACTGATTCGTTTGCAAATTATTGCTCTAATGAAAAATTTAAAAAATAAAAAGACCGTAATTGTGTTTCAATGTGCACTTGAAATTACATTGTGAATATATTCCAATTCCATCTTTCGTGACTCCAAATAATCAATCCATTTGTTTTCACAAGCTTTTATTTTCCCTCCACGAGAAGTCGATATTTTCAAAGACCTTTTCTTTAAATTTTCTGGGGTTTCTGGACACCAATTCCAAATAAATTCCATTCATGACAAAATAGACTTCCTTCTGTCACTAATGAGTAATGTCAAATTCACGACCAATCTTCAAAAGTCTAACAAAATTTTGTTGATGTTTCCCAAAGTTCCAACTCCCCCCCAAAGAAAGATAGAAAGAAAGAAAGAAAGCGAAAGCACAAGAAAAGAAGAACTAAAAAGAAAGAGAAAGCAAGAATAAAAGCGAATGAAAGAAGGAACCAAAGGGAGAGAGAAAGACTGAGAAAGAAAGAAGATTAGACTTTTCCTATCTTTCACTAAAATGGGAATGTCCAAATTCAACGACCAATCTTCAAAAGTCTTAACAATTTTTGTTGATGTCCGAAGTTCCACCCCCCCCCGCCCCCCCCCCCCCCCACAAGAAAGAAATAAATAAAAAAAGAAAGAAAGAAAGTTTGTTCGTCAATATTTTCGGGATTAATTTTGTTTTCTAGCTTCTTTCACTCATTCATTCTTTCTTTTTCTTCCTAATTTTCTTTCTTTCTTTTCTTTCTTTCTTGTCTTCTTCTCTTTTCTTTCTTTCTTTCCTCTTTTTCTTTGTTTCTTTTTTTTCCTTTTGCACCTTTTGAATCTACTTATTCGTGGTGCTAACCGTTCGGCAATGGATGACATCGTGGAAGAGGGTTGTAGTAAGTGTGATATAAGGGATTTGGATGAGAAGAAAATTAGGGGGATGAGGGGAGTCTAGGAGAAATTCTGTTAAAAATTAAGCTGTTTGAAGGGAGAGAGGAGGTAGTACGGAGGTCCAGATATGGATAAATACAATATATGGGTGTTGATGTTGCGTTGTTGTATGGAGTCGGTTGGGGTCAGAAGTATAGACACTCGCATAAACTGAGGGAAGAATATGTGGGGGGGTTTTGAGGGTGTACAACGGGGAAAGGAGGTGAGCTTATAAGATGTAGAACTGGACAGAGTTCAGGGGGGATTAGGTGTAGAGGATAGAAGAGGGGGAACAATGTTTAGGATGGATTGACATTTGATCGGGGATGGTGGAATCAGAAGGTAGGGAGTAGTAGTAGAAAAGTGAGGGTGGTCAGGTGGTGAGGGTTTGTAAAGAGAGGAGTAGGATGGAGTTTGGAAGTTATGGGTAGGGGTTTGATAAAGGCGGAGTTCGGATGAGAGGCAAGGGGTGCTCGAGCTCCCAAAAGATGTGGATTGCCGTGGTGGGGCGGTATGAGAAGGCGGGTGGCGATGTTAGAGAAGGTTGGAAGGGGGGGCCTGGTAATAAGAGTGGGAGTTCTCTGGCATATAGCGAGCTAACGTTCAGGAGGAGCATGAGGTAATTAACTTGATCGATTGCGGAAACCGGCGGTGTGCGGGAGAAAAAAGTTGGCTAGGCGGTGAAGAGCGCTAGAGGAAGGTATCGGGCCAAAGGGACGTGAAGTGAAAGGAAAAGGGCGTATGGGATATATTAAGTGTCGGTCGACGGGTTAGTTAGATGAGTGGTGAGGATCGTAGACAAAGGGAGGTGTTTCAGTGAAGGTACGAGAAAATCGGGTCAGAAAGGAGAACAACGTGGCGGGTTGTGGGGTGTATATAAGGAGACTAGGGTAGGGAGTAGGAAAAATAAGGGTAAGGATAATGAATGGCAAAGGCAAAGATGTAGTTGGTGCCACGGGAACTGGGCTCGCGTCTTTTCAGAACAAGAGAACAGGAGAGAAGTTGGGGTGGTGCAGTTGTAAGATTGGATTTGTGTCCTTTGTCTCCATTCATGTTGCGTGTTCTGGTTGTTTCGTCCTTCTTGGATGCTGTTACCTCGGTACGGCATTATTGATGTTCCTTGCGTTTTACTCTTTCTTTCGATTTCTGCGTGCGTGTCTGCTGTTTCGTGGTCGGTCTTTTCCGTGCGGTCTTTCAACTTGTTCGCGGTCTTGTGGGTCTGGCTCTTGCTTTCTAGCTTTATCTCTTTAAAAGCTAGCAAATGCAAACTTCAATTCAAAAAATATCCTCTCACAAAAAACACCCTTCTTTCTTTCTTTCCTTTTTTTCCTTTCTTTTTTTTTCTTTTGGCTTCTTTTCTTGTCTGTTTCTCTCAGTCTTTCTCCTCCTCTCCTCTCCCTCGCCTTATCGTTTTTCTAGTTCCATTTCCTTCTTTTGTTTTCTTTTTGCTCTGCACATTTCCTTCTCACAGTGTCTCTCTTTGTCTTTTTTCTTTTTGCGGTTTTTCTTCTTCCTTCTTTTTTTTTTTCCTATTCTCCTTTTTTTCCTTTCTAATCTCTTTTCTCTTTCTCGTGCCCAGCTTTTTTTTTTTTTTTTCTTCATTTCTTTCGCTCTTTCTTTCCGGTTCCATCTAATCTTTTCTCTATATTTCTCTTCTTTCTTCTTTCCTTTTTTTCCTCCTTCTTTCTTTCTTGTTTCTCTGTTCTTTCTTCTCTTTCTCTCTCATTTGTTCTTATGTTCTTTCATCACCCTTTTACTGGTCTTGTTCTTTCTTTCCTTCTGTTGTGTTCTCCTTCACGACCTTCTGCTATTACGATTGTTATTAGAATTTGGTATATAATGGGAGAGTATTTTTTTTCTTTCTTTCTTTCTTTCTCCCTCTCCTTTAAGGCTAAGCAAATGCAAATTTCAAAAAAGAATTAGTTATCTCTGTCACCAATAGCACTAGCCAAGTGTGGCTTGAAAATAAAAGGGGAAAAAACAAAACAACACGCTCGCCGGTGTTGGGTTAAGGGGGGGGGTGTGGATTTCAAACCACCCGTAAATCATAATATGTATTTTACCAAAAAATTAGCCCCACAATTCACTGCGAAAAGAGGGCCGGAATTAGTTTGATCTTTTCCGTAATAGTAAGTGAGTAAAAAAGAACAATAATAATGTGTAATGTTCATAACGTGGTATTTTTCAGACCCTGAGCTTCAATGCCTTATGTTGTTTATTTTTATTTTCGGTACCTATAAAGGGACAGTGCATTAAGAGTCATGTATTATTAAATTTTTAAGATCATTTCCAATGCCGATTAGATTAGCATCCACGTACACGGGAATCACTTCATTGTTGCCGATTCATCAGACAAACATAAGCTTGCCCCTGTTGTTGATCGGCTTATTGTCTAAAGTTTAAAAGGATGGAATGATTGTATTATTTTTGCGAACACTGAACTCAATTTTGTTTAAGTTACAATAATAATGATATATCTTCATCAATTTCTGTGTAGTCAATGTCATTTGTCTGACCAGTTACTATGGTTGTTGACGATCTTATTAATTATATGAGACGATAATCGATAATTCTTATTAACACAGTTATATAGTGGTCGCCACGCAAGTGTTTACGCGAGCGTGTAAACGGTTACGCAGTGCCTCACAGCTATTACGGGTTTGGTTCATATTTTGACAGCGGGGGAAATTTTTGCCCTTTAGGCTTTTAACTAATATTTATTGAAATAAAAATATTGTTGTGGATTAAAAACAAACACCAAAAGAAAAGAATGAAAGGTGCTGCCGGTATCCACTACATAAAAATATTTGGACTGCCCATCCAAATTGACACGATATTAGATAACGCAAAATACAATCCTATCTTTTAATTCTCTAATTAAGACCCTTGGTGCCCCTTCAAGTGTTCGAAAGTATGGGTACTTACGAAAGCTACTCAAGCCTGCTGAAACCTGACCTCAAATTCTGGGTTTTGCAAAGTCCCATTTCGGCGGCACTTCTTTTTCCGTTTCACAATACGACTGCATCAACAGGTAGTAGTAGACTCAGCCATCCATATGTCCCCTATAATTTATTTTAGAAAATCCATTGGCAGTTGGCAAAATAAGCGTAAACCTTGAAAATGTGCGTACTTAGTGTAGATTTGTCCGAAGATCAAACATGTGCTATTTTTTGTTTGGGGATATGACGTCGAAGAACAGAAACAAGTCTCCTCTTGCCGTACCGGCCCGCACGCTTAATTGTGTTACCCGCGCCCAAACCTGTCTTGCGTGTTGGAAGAGATTACAATCATTTGACTGAATATCCGGGACATTTCTTCCGAAGACATGATTAATTATGCACGCCAACCATTTTTGGTAACACGAACCATGTGAATCGATGTTAATAGCTGACACCGGGATTTTAAATTTTTCGCCGATTTCTTCTTTGCACGTAAGTGATCGTTGATAAACGAGTAGAAACTTTGGTAACTCCGTTTTATTCCTGTGAATGGTAAGTGGAGCATATTTCTTGTAGAAATTTCTTTCATTTTTTGTTGTCTCCTTTTCCCCATTGTCAAACACTTAGCTTTTGGTTCTGTTGAATACTATTGACCACATCTCAAAGTTGTTGACCCTAGGGGCTACACCCAGAGATGTGGTACAATATCTAAGTCCCCTATCGCTGCCCGCTCATACACACATACACGACTCATACTAACAGTTCATTTACTTTTACCACGCCCCTCCTTAGAAAACAGTTGAAATTGCTGGTAGGCTCATACTTTTTTTACCATGGTCAATAAGTCACAAACTGGTGCCTAAAAATGTTTCACACCCAAATCCTGAGAAATACACACCATTTTGAGCAACAGAGCATAGCCTTTAATGTACACTAACACCCTAAAGTTGTACATTGTTGAAGCTTATCTCCAGGATGTCATTTTCTGCCAATGAACCCACGAAGACGGGTGTGCAAATCTCTTAGGGTGGTAACTTGAAAGAATGTTCATTTTTAACCTACGTTGGCACCCTTGTAGTTTTTAATTTTTTGAGTAGGAGACCCAACGAACCTTGTTCTGAATATAGCCCCCCTCCACACATTACTAGAGTCTTTCAATTGAAATAAGTAAGAACTGTTTGCCATCTATAGGTAAGAATACAGGGTGATCAAAAACATGCCTATCGCAAAATCACGCAAATGCAAAAAAAGTGCTATGGTTAAAAATGAAAATTTTGCAGAGTTTTCTTTAATTTCAGTGTTTGTAAATCACTTTTCAATGAGTCGGTTAAATTCAATGCTTTCTTGTATTTTTTATATAGTTGGGCCAAAGCCAAAAATGGTCATCACCAAACCTACAAATCCAAGTCTGCTATTGCAGTAACTTACACCCATGGCTACAAAGGTACTACCAAATCCATGAACCAAAAAAAAATTTGCAATACTGCATTCGTTATGGGAAATAAAGGCACCTAAAGATAAAATGGCGCCCTCTTAGTGCGACGGGATGGAATTTGAAAAAATTGATTTCTCTTAATACTAAAAGAGATAACACATTTCTGTTTTTTGCTTTTAATATTTTCCTATTGATCACACAAATCAAAATTACAACAAAATTCTCAAAGTGGGTTTTAAAGTAGGAAAAAACAAGAATAAAAGGGACTAAAATTCCGTCCGCGCATTTTTGAGCGATGTTTTTTATTTTTCGAGGGCTAAAAATTATACAAATGTCTCTGGTTTGTTTAACATATACCAAAAAGCCTTAATGAACAACTTTGAGAGCCCCACCCAAACTGTGTATCAACAAGCTGAATTTATTTTTGTGATTATCTTAAGTATAGACCTGCTTAAGCTCCATACTTACAAGTTTGGGGTTATTCCTCCTGTGCGAGCTGGACATGCTTAAAACAGCCAAATGTTGACTGAATTTGTCAACCAACCAAACAGTACCACTTTGTATGATTTGCCATTGCAACAAAGAATCACTGTGATCCTTCATATTCATCATAGCACTCTGTACCAATGGTAAACTTCCAAATATCATGACACCCATACGTTTCCCTTATTTAAAGAGCTCCAATTAAAATGATGTTGGCGGACGTACCTTTTCCGTCACAATTGTAAGCACTAATTTAGCTGAGCTTGCCTTAAATTAGAGCAGGTTATTACTCGGCTTGATATAAATAGGTTCATATATATACAAACAATATTTGAAACAAAAAAAATGAATTCTGATGTTTGCGTGATTAAAACAAAAAATGCACTGCCCTAAAAAGGTAATTTTCCGCAACAATTTTGTAACGTCCGCAACATTACACTCTGTTACCTAGGTGACCACTACTTGACCTTGTAAGTTAATTGGTACATTTAAAATAAAAGGCCTCTAACACCTTCCCACACCAACCAGGCAATAGATCCCCATCTTAACTTTTTACCCTGTATGATGCCATTACATTTTCCGTCAACACCTCGTAACGTCCGCAACGCTAGTAACTTCCGCAACACAGCCTTAAGGTTTTTTCTTATAAAATTGGAGATCCAGAAGATGTTTGTTTTTTGTACATTTTAACCAGATTGATAGAGTAATAGCGTGAACTTTCTTAACAACTAAATTTACTTGGCTTTTTTACTATTTAATGTTAGTTTAGCAAATGTGTTTGCGACGTTACTTGGTGTTAATGTTGACGGAAATAAGCTATTTGAAGGCATTTCTTAAGTAGTTTACGACAGAATTGGCAAACTGTTGTATTTATATTTAATCATATCTGCGTTCAATAATATACACTGAATAAGCCTCTGTAATTGATTTAAGTGAAAAAATGTGCTTTTACTATATATTTTAATGTAATTTTTTACCCATTTGTTATGATTTGTCTTAACTTTTTATCTGGTAGAACTGTATTACAGCTATAGAGAGTAACAGGTCAGATGACCCTAATCAATAATTGAACTTCTTTTTCATTCTTTATATGCAAAAGTACACTTATCACAGCAACCGATCACGGCTTTTGTGCGATGTTACTTTGAATGTTGACAGTTGGCTCATGTTTGTATCGGTGCTTAGAACTTTTAGAATTGACCTTTATATTGGGTTCAATTTTATTGGCATAAATTAAAAAGCGAAGAAAATGAAAACCGACAAAATACAAAGACATTAAATACACAAAACTAAAGTACATATGTATAGAATATTTGGCGGACGTTACACTGTCACCACTTAATATTTCACTGCGTTTTGCTATGTTTGCTAATTGCTAGGAAAGGTGAAGGAAATCACTTTAATTGATCAACAAGCCTCTTTATGTTAAATTTTTGAGGTCAAACATGCTAGCATCCAATTTAGTGGGCACAAACAGTGAAATCCCCTTGATTAATTTGCACTTTTAAGCAAAAAGTAGCTCAAAAGGTTATGAATGAGATTATTTTAATGTGTGTTTCCACATAAATTTAAGAAGTATATTACCTATTCATATGATTTTCATCTATTTAGTTACATACTGCTTGCTCCAAGATAATTGACTCTTCAACAAGGGAATTAACTATCCCAATTTAATATCGAATTGAATGCCTGGTTGTTTATATAGCTCAAATCGGGATTAACTTTTTTTGGGTCCGTACCAAGTACCAATATTAATTTTAACATTCAGATTTGGGGAAATGTTTCAAACTAATAGAAGTATTAGACACCAAAAGGAATGTCTGCAAATGTTTTGATCAGTCTCAGAACATCACAATCAGTAGTGTAAGGCAACAAAATGTAACATCTGCAACAACATATATAGAATCTTTGTGTAATTTGAGATGTAAAAGTTAGGTTTTTAGTGTTATTTGCTATAGTTTGTTTGCATTGTCACTAAGCACAAAAATAAAACTTTTTGAAAGTAAAATGAATTACATTTGATTCTTCCTGAAAGGAGAATCAGTATGTGCTAAATCCATTGGAAATTGAAATTAGAACCTTACATCAAATATATTTATACATCGGCATTGTAATATACCTTTTGTAGTAAAAGGGTTAGTTTGCATTAAGTATTTGCTAAACCATTGACGGTTATAAATTTACAATTGTAAATGCCCTTTAAATAGAGTAAAAACAACAGGCATTGTTGACATGATGTAACATCCGCAACACAGGGAAAGGATCAATCAGAAATTTTAATTTAGAGGAGTTTTTCAAATTGTTTGGTGCAAGAAATTATCTCAGTTGGTTGTATGCACTTATGAAGTAATACATGATTAAGCACATCTTTTAACATTTTTAGATAAACTTTTTGATGTCAAACCAGTACATCGAAGGATTTTTTTGCATTCCTTGTTGGCTTTAAAAAATTCTAGACACCACAGGAAATGAAATTTGGCATAATAAGCCTTGGTGTTTGATATTTCAACCTTTTACTTGGGTCCTCAACATGTAACCAATGGAAGCTTGAATGTTGTCTTGTCATTAAAGGTGTTTAACAGAAAATGAAGTTTGCTTTAACCTTTCATAGCTGTAACAATAACACGTAAGATGAAGCCTCAACTTCATTTATTTTCATAAATGGTTTGTCTAAGTTGAAAATAGTATAAGAAAGTCACTACATGCACTTTAATTTTCCCCCCTTGGTTACACTTTTTGGTCATATGTTTAAAAAAACCAGAGGCCATATATTGTTTTCAACTGTCATGCTAACAAACAATAAAATCATTTCTCAATATTCTCCTTAAAACTATAGCAGTGTGTCCATTTCATGACGGGACGGAATCAAGTGCGACGGGACGGAAATTTGCCTAATGAACCATACATAAAAATTACATTTGCGACTATTTATGAAAAATTTTTTAGGTATCAAACATATTCGGCCCCTTCTGGTTGTACTAGCAATAAAATGCTTTGAAAACTTCATTTTGATAAAAAAATTACCACTACCAAGTACTATCATTTATAAGAACATGATTAAACAAGACCAAGTCCTTAAAAAGGACAATCTTCTGCATTTTAGTGCACATTTGTGAAATGAAACAACAAATTGAGTTTGTGACACTATATTGGTAATGATATTATGCAAGGCATCAATCAATGATCGAATCCTTTATTGTGAAACAAAAGACATTCGTTTAAATGTGTACGTTTTCTGATACATCGGGTTATTATTTTTGAGTAGAAATCGCATTGCATGGAACACCAATCTTCAGGTTACCATACTTCCCTTTTAAAGGGAACTTCTTATCCAGTGCAAAGGCCAAATCACTATTGTGTAGTAATATCTGTCCTACATTGCTGTACACAAGTTGTGCTGTTTTACCACACTAATATTAGTCTGCTTATGACATAGTTCCATGCTATCAGTGTAAAATATACATACAACATGTCATTCTGTACCACAATTGTATATTATAACATTGGAAATATTAGTTTGGATATAAATTGGCTAAGAAGTCATTTTACAGTTTAATTTGTCAAGCAAAATTTTGCAATCTGGGGGACCCACAATCGCAGACAAAACTGTTACATTCACCATTTAGGTTAGGAACTAGTCTCATTAGTGCAAGCAGGGGAATGTCACTATCACTAGTGGTGCAAGTGGGGTATGTATATCACCTGACGCATGGCCATGTATGGAAATAGAGACTCTTGAACTCAACAGCCAGTATCAGTAACAGCTGAGAAGTGTAAACAATGGCATGGGCTGGATACACACCATAAGACCTGAGTACACTGCATGAGGGTTTGGCCAATTCAGGATTAATCTTCTGCCTGGCAGAAGAAAAACATTCTTTAATTCATGATATTGTCCTAATTCACATACATGTACGTCCATGTATCCAGCTTGAAATACTATCCATATTACCCTGAGGAAAGTTGCTTCTACCTTCAACCTTCAGGCACTTTATAATAGCTCCTATCTAAAAATGGAATAGCCCATTTCACACTGATGTTGGTGAATAGAAAGTCCCAAATGTTCATATGTGGGTGAATATCCACCATTCCTACATCCTTGTTTATTTGTATTATTTTTCATTACTTGTTTCTACAACTAGTCTTGTTCTTTAACTGTTGTTAATAAATTCCCAGTAACAAAGATTGGTTGATTTTAGAATGTAGATGAAGTTGTAACAATGCAGGGAGTAAATTTTCAGGAAATGGACTACTCCAAATTTCCGCACTTCTTATTTTCAGCCCATTTGGGCCCTTTTTACTCGCTTTTCAGATTTCATGCGTGCTACTTTCACTACTATGATTTAGTTGCACTCAATTACATAGAACAAGAACAATTTTGGGCAAAATGATTGTATGTTGATTGGTTTGTATTTTATCAAGGATAATGATACTGAACTGGCATTCAATTTTCTTGGAGCAAGTGCAAGTGTATTGCAACTGAAAATACATACTCTTTGCATGCAGTTAAAGAGACAACTATTTTCCTTAATAATTACATGTAGATACACATGGGGGGATGGTTATTTTTTTTAGTTGAGAAATTGAACATGTGTTGACTTTTTGCCAGTAACACTGCTTCATAATTGTTTGTCTATTGTATTTAGTGTATGCAAGGGCCCCCCCCCCCCCCAAAACAATGCCACGAATGGATATATTTAAAATGGTTTAAGCACACAATGGTTTCTGAAAGATGGTAATGTTGCTTATTTGCCTGGATTTCACTTTAATTGGAGTAAAATGCAATTTATAATATGAAAAATGTGATATTGTCCAAATTAATTGAGGCAGGAAATTGGATTCCTTCCCGTCGCATTCCTTGCCCTTCGCACAGACATGTCGGTATTAAAAGTTGCGTATCTGCTAATTAGTAAAAGTTAAGATCCAATTTCTATTGACTAATAGAATGATAGTTGAACTTAATATTGATGTTAAAAAATTTATGTACCTCCTATAACTTTTGATAATAATTAAGCAATGTTCAATTTTCAAAATACATGAATCTATCGATCCGTCCCGTCATGGCACGCCACTATATATTTTTACCATTTGCAACATTTTGGACCTTGAGTTTTCTCCAATGTGTGCCTGATGTGCCCTTAAGTTGCTTGTTTACTTAAGCAACATCACCATTTACACATGCAACTGGTAGAGAGGTACAAAAGAAAATGCATCATCAAATTCCGTCCCGGCGCATACGATATTTTTGGCTTTGGCCCCAGTTTTTAAAACATGTATGCCGATTACAGTGTGGTCAAAATTTGAAGCTTTTCGGGTACATCAAAATACTTTGACAGTAATCCAAATGTGATTGGCTGTATTAAGGGAATTACAACAATTCAATGTTTAACAAGTTACATGGGAAACATCATTATTTGACTTCAATGTCTTTTGTGTTTTTGTTATACGGGTTGGGTAAAAAGTCCTCAACTTCCAATACAGGGTGGTCTTGCATTTATACTGGTACACTGTTAACTACTTAACACACCGTTAAACTACTTAACTAGACCTGAATACTTAACAAACTTTTCAACATGTTTTCTTCACAATGACAGGTTTGAAGGTTTGGAGGATTTTTACTTTTTTTATTTGGGTACAATTATTTTCAATGTGGTTTATGTTGTTGTTTATATTATATCTGCTGTTTATTTATTTTTTCATTTTCCTTATACGTTTTTAATTAACATTTATCATAAATTTATCATCACTTATCATAAATCAGTTACAATTCATTTGATTTTAATTATGAGCACCCACTTACGTTAAGAACTATTGTCTGTTCAATTGACTTAGATGTCTGTTTTTTATTGATTATTTCAAAAATACGCACGTTCGAAATAAATCACGAAAAGAAAGTTGTTTTGTATCATTGACCTAAGACGTTTTTTACATGACATAGAGAATGGGACATTTTAAACCTTCAAATCTATTGAAATCTGGGTATTTTACCCTCGTTTTCAAAATGAGCGAATAAAGGTTTGGTACCATTAGCAATTACGTTTTGTGGAAGGTTCCATTGACTCCACGTAGTAGTAGTAAAAGTTGTCGTCGGAGGATATTATTCACGATCAATATTGTCCGCTACTGGTATGAAATAAATACTAACACGTTTGCTCAACATAGACAGTTTGATTATGTTTTCCTTCCCGTGGGATTTTTGTGCCAAATTGATTTTATTAGCTTACTTTGTCAATTTTGGGGTGCTGATTTCAAAAATCTTAGGTTAGGTGCATTTGTTTTCAACCAGCGCCTTCAGTCGCCATTTTTTGGATTCAAAATGGCCGCCATTTTTCAGTATTTTTGTCCTATATCTCGCTTAGAGCACTTAAAGAGTAAAATGGTGGCAATACCCATGTTTATGATACCAGGGATTCCATTGAAAGCATCGTCTTACTTGTAACTGATTTGGGTTGGCTGCCATCTTGAATTTCAAAATGGCCGCCATTTTAAATTATGTTATGTCCTATAATCTTGGCGTGTGAGCAACGTGGAAGAGTAAAACTGGTGGTACCCATGTTTGTGATACTAGGGATCCTTTAAAGGATCTATCATGATTCTGAATCTTTTGGAATTTGGTATGGATGGAAAGCTTAAGTAACGTAGATTACATTAAATCAAAATAGTTGAAAATTGTCCACATTTGTTGAGTATTTTGCCCCTTTTAAATTTTCCGCCTAATAGCTTACATCTCGAAAACGATTCCGACAAATCCACATCGCAGGCAAATGGTGACGTCAAAGTGGAATGCCATCCATAATTTACGTACGTCGTTGTGACCATCATATCGCATGTTGCCACTTCATAATAATTAAAACACAACGAAATGAAACAAAATATTGTCATTCTGTAATATTTTCAAATTTTATTATTACTTTCATTAATCCATCATATTACAACGTGTCAGCAATAACAATTCGAGTCAACACGATGTTTTTGGGTCATCATTGACGTCACGAGGAGAGCCAAATTGGGCGTTTTTGATCAATGAAGCCGTGGGGAAAAATCCGCCGTTTTTTCTTCGTATGTCAAAAAGCAACAATTAAAATGCCTCTATTTTTTAATTTTGTTGTTTTTTTTAACTCGTTATTTTTTTTTTGGATTCGTGATGTATGTCCATATATTTTAATGAATTAAAGTCCAACTGAGCTTGACAAAAATTTTGACATATTTCCTTTAACAGCACTGGCTACTTGTATCTAATTTAGCTTTGGCCGTCCATCTTGGATTTCAAAATGGCCGGCCATATCTAATACACTGTTTTTAAATCTCAATCATCCAATAATAAAGCGTCTAAAATGGTAGCAATTGCATGTACCCCTTTTATTATGACATTACAAATCACTGATGCCTATTATTCAATGATCAACTCCAGCCACCATGGAAGATTTCAAAATGGCGCCACTATACGATTTTGTTATGTTTTTGATACCTTCATGTTGTCAATGAAATGTCCCAAATATCGTTATATCAATGACAGATTCTACTATTTTTGACACTATCCTTGAAATACCTGACCTTGGATCTTGGATTGTCTTTTCAGTACATAAAGTTTATTTTCACCTACGCGTTATTTCGGAAACTTATTTGAGGTGTGGCATTAGTCAATAATATCTTCGTGAAGCAAAGAGGTTAATACTCTCATGGTCATTCCACTTTTTAGAGAATAAAAACTTTTATCAGCAAACTTGACTAAAATCAAGAGGATGGGATTTTTTGTCATTCCATCACAAGAAAAAAAATAAGGCTATTCAAATTCATTCGGGCTTACATAACTACACGGGTTACCCAGTACCTAGTCAGCCCTGAAGAACTTAAGTTCTTCATGGCATGTGTAGATAGTATACTCATCTATGGATTGAGACTTGGACCATTACCCAAAGCTTTAGACAGGATCAATGGCTTGTTATATACAAATTCTTAGAAGTACTTACATCAGCTGGATAGATTCATATTTTCAACAATGAGGTTATGGATGATACCCTCGTTTTTTTTTTTTTTTTTCCTAGCCATAAACCATTAAAAAGAGACTCCTCCAGTTTGCCGGTCACTGCATGTGGACAATTGACCAACCTATCTCTCACCCGGAGTTTCTGGACACCAGCTGGAGGAAAACCTAGCCGTGGCAGGAACGTAGTGTTCACTGAATGATATTGCTAATTTAGATATTGGATTGTACGCAAGTGAAATCCAGCAACTCATAAGAATAAGGCAGTGCCTGGTACAAATTTGTCCCTCGGCGCTTTCGACATTCCGTCTACGGACGACAGATGATGATAATGAGGAGCAGGAAAGCCCTTCTGGACTTGTTACGTGTTAATCAATTGTGTTACCCAAAGTCACTGCATTTACAGAGCAGTGTTCTTGGCAAATGTGCTGCATTTGCTGTTCCTGACATACACCATGCACAAAAAGTTTTTAAGAACTTTAACATCGTCTAGGTTCGAACTATCCTCAGCGAACTTTCGTGGAACACCCATTGCGTCACGCTTGAATCTAGACTTTCTCCACCTCCTCTTAGAAGCCCTTATATATGCCGCAAAATTTTCCTCCCAATCAGTACATCTAAAAGTTTGCAGACCAGTAGACCTAGATTTTTTCGCTTCCAACTGCTGAACACCATGCACGTATGCACTGTGGCGCTTTGCTTTTCCTTTTCCGGTGATAAAGTGAAGCTCGCCTATAAGGCTTTGGTTGAATACAAATCCATTAGGTAATGAAGACATCCTGTCTGGCAGAATATACATTGTATATCTTACATGCTGTTTTCCGTCGTCTTGACGCATCAAATACATGCATTGGGATCAAGGTGTATGCCTCCCTCGAGTGAGTGCTCAACAATATTGGAGCCATACACACCTGGTGTGTT